>JAULKK010000002.1:2549133-2560992 GCA_032355705.1 Rubia peregrina | reverse complement strand
TAATAATACGACAGTGAGTGAGCTAGCTAGTGGTTATATTATATGTACTCCTACGTGTATACTTATAAGATGTTGTTCTTATCTTATATCAAACCTAACCAACACAATAATACAACAACAACTTGCTCAATTTGAAGTGCAATATACTATATCATATTTTAGGAAACTATCTTTTCATTACTTTTTTATTAATTTCCCTCTCAAACTATTTTTATTTATGATTAATATTTTATCCTTGCGTCTAACGTGCCTAAGAACCGTACACTAATATCCAAATTTTACGTTGACATACGCCAACGTTGACTATTGCGCATATCTCCAAATTAACGTTTTTAATATGACATGAAAATTTTGAGATAAGGAATAAACAGTATGATACTCCATCCGTCCCAGTAGAATTGGTCACTTTACTTTTTCAAAGTCAAATTTGATAAACTTTGACCATAAATATAAATTAATCTATATATAATAAATAGTATATCTTGTGAGATATTGTTGAATTCATCTTAACATATATTTTCTAAATATCAATTTTTATGCGAAATTAGTATATGTAGCTAGAGATATTGACGATCAAACATAATGATTGAAAACCGTTAAAAAGTAAAGTGGTCAATCATGCTAAGACGGAGAGAGTATTGCCTAGCTAAAAGTGGCTAGAGGAGAACAAACTCATATTTTACCAAACCCCAACTACTCTTCATTCTCTCTTCAGAAGACAAACTTAAACCCTAAACATGGGGAGACTGCCACCGTCGGCCGAGATAAAGAATACACAGTATGATATTGCCTAGCTAAAAGTGGCTAGGGGAGAACAAACTCATATTTTACTGAACCCCAACTACTCTCCCTTCTCTCTTCAGAAGACAAACTTAAACCCTAGCCATAGGGAAGCTACCACCGTCGGCCGGTAGGGCGGCAGTCCCCCCCTTTTCTTTTTCTTCGTTATTTCCTTTTCTCTAGTTGTGTAGTTGTAGGTTGAGTGGGGGAAGTTTGTTCGAAGTCTGCTCTCGAAGTCCTCCGGCGATCCAAAGTCATGACCGACCGATGACCGAGCCAAATGGTAGCGCAAGGATCGAGGTAAGAGGCCCTACGTGTCAGATCCGGTCGATTTCAGGAGGACATAGGCCCTACATATCCCGGCGGTAAGAACCAAGGACAAGGGCCAAGCGGCGAAGGGCCGGCTACCGAGCCAAACGGCTGATCAAGAAGCAAGGACAGAGGCCAAGCGTGTCAGACCCCAGCCAAGAAAAATGACCAGATTCGCCGATGAAGATGTTCGATGCGCGGAGAGCAAAAATGGACCGAGGCAAAGATGACTCAGGCGGAGGCTTTGGCGATGAAAGTACTGGTCGGTCAACGCCAGTACAGTTGGTCAACAGCGATCAGCAATAACAGAATAGTTTTTCCGACTCCTTCCAGCTCGCCTCTCTCAAAATAAAACACATCCTACATTATTTCTGTTTTAATTCCATCCCAAAAATATACCCCTGCCTCATGTATAAGTTCATTTTCTTACTATATCTGTCGTGACCGGCTGTAGCCATGACAGCCTTGTGGTGGTCGTGGCAGAGAGATGATGTGAATAGGTGGTTGACTGAATTTGTTAGTGGTGATAGATTGTGGGCAACAGTCAAAATAGGGCATGGTCGGTGGCAGTTACATGTTCTGACCCACTGAAAATTGGTCTTTCTGTAGCAGTTTGTACTGGTCGAACGGAACCTTTTGGCATACAACGGAGCTCTAGCCGACCTGTAGCACCACACCTACGGGATTGTAGGGCAATGATCCTAAGACGATACTTACTAATGGGTTATAGAGAAATTGTGTAGTAGCATGACTTCCCAGGATGAAAGGAGGGTTTAGGTTAATCTTAATTTCTATGCTCGTTTTTATTTTTCTAGGTGTGTTGGTCATTTCGTGACTCCGGCAAGATTTAGGTGAGTCTTTACTACTGATTGGAGAAATCCAAGTACAACCTCCAAAAAGGTTCTTCGAAACAAGAACTACGGAGTTGTTGCAATCCAGTGGGGATAAACTTGCCCAATGATGAATAATTATGGAGGCACGAAGTACCGGACTGGTTCAAAACAAAACGGGCATGCATTGGAAATTACCACAGCGACACTGCACCAAAAATCAGAGAAATTCAGCAATAACCTCTACAAAACAACAGAGCTGATGCAACCCGGCGATGTCAAAGTTTGCAAGGATTGAGTAGCCTATATGGCATGTGGAGTTCAATAAGGAAATTGGATTGAAAGGTTCATTGGTAGGAGGCTCACCCCCACAATGTGTGAGTCAACTAGGTGATCAAGTATAGATTAGATAGATTAGTTATAATTGTTAGTTAGCGGTTGTATGGCCATAACCTGACACAATACAGTAACAATCTTATATATAGTAATGAAAGGTTCATTGAAAGGTTCATTGGTAGGAGGCTCACCCCACAATGTGTGAGTCAACTAGGTGATCAAGTATAAATTAGATAGATTAGTTATAATTGTTAGTTAGCGGTTGTATGGCCTTAACCTGACACAGTACAGTAACAATCTTATATATGTTAATGAGAAGGAAAACACCGTGCTTTTTTTATAAAACACATAAAATTCAAAAATGCGGATAAATATTGTTGATATATGATGAACAAATACGTTATTCACTGTTCATGATTTATTTTCATATAATTTAAAAGAATATTTTATTATAAATTATAAATTATTCAATTAATTAAAAAGAGTCTGTCTCTTGAAAGACGGTCTTTCCATAAGTTATAGAAAGATCAAGGTTTAAACTGCAAATGTGTAGAAATCAAGATATAATTTTTGAGTTGCATTAATCGGGTCATAAACTTATAACTACTACACGTTGCATGATAAATTTTAATATTGTAACTAATACCTTTTACCTTTCTATAATTCTAAATCAACCCCGTCTTTCCATAGGCATATGGAAAGATGGTTTTTTCCAAGACTTTACCAATTAAAAAATACAACTGCTTTTATTCTACTTAATTAGGATACTTTTAATATTTCAATGAAAAGGTATAATTTTACTAAAATTTATTTATATAATATGAATATCTATTTCATATTTAAATTAATATATTATTTGTAGTTAATAATATTTTTACAACATTATTTTTATTTTAATAAATATATACTTTTTCAAGAACTTAAACTTGTTTACAAAGTAAATTAATGGTGGATATGTTAAATTAAACTAATTAATTTTTTATAACTTTTGTAAATAAAATTTTTCTCAAGAAAATTGGACATGGGTCGATTTGGGTCAAATTTTGACCTGGCCCATTTTGACCTGACTCATATTGACCCGACCCACTTGACCCAAATAGGTCATTGACTTGACCCAACTCAAATGGGCTGGGTCAAAATGGGTCAAGTCGAATCGGACAATTTGAACACCCCTAAATTATTTGCTTTTAAATTTTTTTTTTTTGAGATAGTGTTTCGTGGCAGGCTGTCTAACAATTAGAGCAATCATGACAAATCTTATTTTAATAATTTTTAAAGTTAGATTATAATTATTTATATTTTGAGATATATTTTAAAAGTTTTCAAAATTATGAGATCTTGTTTCAATAAACCAAAAAAAAAATCAAACCACCCAATCAGTTACAATAATTATAAAACGATATGTGTAACGGTTAGGCGGTTTGAAACAAGACTTTATGATTTCAGATGATACTTATTAATAAATTATAATCTAGTTAATTTATTGATGGACATGGTTATAAAAATATAATGTAATACGCTTATATGGAAGTGTTCTTGTTATTATTAATGCAAACGATAATGAATCTTGATTGATAGTATACTGTATTTTTATATCGGAAAATAAAGGTAAAAGATCTAATTAAAGCATCTATTTATATAGTACCATAATTAATTTTGATAACGTAATATAATGATATTTAAAGGAATCAAATTATAACTAAAATAATTTATATTAACAAATTTAAAGTAAAATGTGCTGTTTTGCCAAAGTGAAGGTAGTTTAGATATATAAAAAGTCATTATTTCCTTCGTTGATAACAAAATGCGATGATATTAAAAAGTATAGAATCTTTATTATAAATTTAATGTATTTTTAGGTGATACGTATTAATAAATGGTAAAATCTTGGGAAAGACGGAGTTTGATTAGAATAATAAATGGTAAACGGTCTTAGTTGCAATATTAAAATTTTATTATGCAACATGTAGTAGTTATAAAGTTTATAACCCGGTTCATGCAACCCGAAAATTTTATCTTTATTTCTTCCAATTTACACTTTAAACATTTGTCTTTCCATGACTTATGAAAAGACCGTCTTTCAAAAGACGGACTCATATATTTAAAGGAAAACTAAAACATGTATTAGCCATATATCGTCCTGCCCCCATGAAGATCCTTTTGCGTGAAAGAAAAAAACTCATAGATCAGGAATATTCTAAAAGACCAAAAACACAGAAAACTTAAACAAAACAGTATATACATACATACATATACAAATCAATCCCTACCAAAACAAGACAACAAAAAGAGAAGAGAATGGAATTAAAAATGGGTCCATTTCCATTCCAAAATTCCTTTATACAGTACACTTCATAACCATTTAAATACCTGCAAATTCCTCTCTCTCATTTCACACACACACACATACACACAGTAGCGAAAGGAAGAAAAAGTTCTTCAACTTTCTTGCATGTTTAAATGCAACCCCTTTTTCTTTCGTAGCTTCCTTTAATTCCTCCCCCTTTCTTTTTCTGCATTATTTCTCTGACCACTTCTGCAATCCCTTCAATTCCCCTTTTCTTTATAGCCCTACTCAAAAGCCTATTTCCAGTACTTCCATTCCCTTTTTCTCCTCCATCATTTCCCACTCATTATGCCATAATCCCCAATTCCCCATTCTTCTCACCTTTCTGTGCAGCAATGAGGGGCATCGCCGGTAATCTTCTCGACTTCCCGGATCTTTCCCTCCAGATCAGCCCTCCGTCGTCGGGAGCTGATCGGAGCTCCGGCGGAACGGACTCCGGGAGCTGCGGCAGCGGTTTGAGCCATGAGAATGGCTTTGTGGATCCTGGTTTGAGTTTAGGCCGTGGAAGTTTTCTTGGATGTAATAACAGATCATACCAGCCGCGGATACTTGGCCGCCATGATTTCAAGCGAAGCTCGAGGATGCCGATGACTGGAGGGGTTAGCAGAAGAGGCGCTCGAGCTCCGAGGATGAGGTGGACTTCGACTCTTCATGCGCATTTTGTTCATGCTGTTCAGCTCCTCGGCGGCCATGAAAGTAAGTTATAAATCTTTCGGAAACTCGCATGTTGTGATTGGTTAGTGTTAGTGGTATTTGTTTCAGTAGATGTCAATGATCTTGAAGACTTTGGAGACTTTCCCCGGCAAAATCCGTTGCCAGTGAAACACATGCTGATGAAGAGGTAAATCACAGCGTCCAGGGGTTGAGAGCACCTGGTGATCACTTCCTGATGTTATAATGGCTTGCGAAGAGGAAAAGAATGTTCTTTCTTTTTCTTGAATTTGACCTAACGTTAGAGTCAAGACTTAAGAGTCGTGTTTGTAATGCGGTACTGAAGTCGGGTTTTTCGGTGCAGGAGCGACGCCAAAATCAGTGTTGGAGTTGATGAACGTGAAGGATCTAACCCTAGCTCATGTGAAGAGCCATCTACAGGTGGGAATTAATGGGATTTTTAGTGGATAGCTCAATCAAGAACCCTTTGAAAAGTTAATTTTATCTTGTTTTTTTGTGTGTCACAAATGTATTATTACTGGTATGAAACTTGTGTTGTGGGCTATGGTGGGGAGGAATGGAAGTACAAAAGGCTAGGACAAAATGGCATCTTGAGAGTAATTATAATCTTTACAGTGTGGACTTTTGTTTTTCTGATATTTCTCTGTGGGATTTGCAGATGTACAGAACAGTGAAGAGCACTGATAAAGGAGCAGCAGGACCAATAGGTAGTACTATCTCTTCTGGTTTTTGTCTTCTAATTGAGTACCCCATATTCATTTTTCACTCACTTCTACCTAGCTAGCTGGACTTTAGAGTTTGGAGATCATTCTTGGTTTTGAACAAATTGATAGTGCCATTCATTCTTCTTGTATGGTGATTTTCTCATCCGACTTCTTTAACCGATCATAGCTAGAGTGGGGTTCTCATCTGACTTCTTTACCATCGTCACTGAAAAACAGTATTACAAACAGAACTCTTTAACAGATCATAGCTAGAGTGGATTAGTATTTGACTTCTTTACCACCATCACTGAAAAACAGTGTTGATTTTCTCGTTTGGCTTCTTTAGTACCATCGCCGCTAAAAAACAGTATTACAAACAAAACTCTTTAACTGACCATAGCCAGAGTTGATTTCATCATTTGACTTCTTTACTATTGCACTGAAATACAATATTACAAACCTAACTCCTTAACCAGTCTAAACTTGATTTTATCATTTGATTTCTTGACTACCGTCACTGAAAAACAATATTACAAACAGATCTCTTAAACCTGACATAGCTAGAGTGCATGTGAAGAATATGCCCTTTTGTCCAAGTAATACCAACACAAATTGCTCTTTGATTGTGCATTTTGCAGACCAAAGGCAAACAGGAATCCATGAGGCTGAAGCAGGAGCTTTAGGGCCAGAGTTGGATTCAACACCTTCATCATCATCATCAACACTACAAAATAATGGGCAGTATCAGACAAACAGGTCAGTGCATCTGCAAAAATCTGCAGATTTAGCAAATTTTCTTGTTTTTGTATGATGCATTCTTTGAAGGAAGGTGCATAACCAAATGGTATCAATTGGCAGTATTAAATGATGAATGCAAGGAAGAATTGTTTAGTGGTGGCATTTTTGGGAAGGAATCTAATAATAAATACACACAGTCACACACTTGATGTGGTAGAGATGCCATTTAACCCGTGGAGCTTTTTTGGTCCAACATGTTTGTTGTCTTTCAACCTTGTAAATAATTCAACTCGTGACTTTAGCTACTCCAGAAGGACCAGTACTGTGCAGTTTACTTCCTACTTTTCGGTCAAGATTTTAAAAATACATCTGATCAGCATAATAATTTCGTTATAATATATAACATAATTAAATATGTGATAAATCTTGGTAATAGTATATGGTCATGCATGTACAGTTTCCAAAGTACCCCAAAAGTCAACACCTTAACATGAATTAAGGAAATATTATCGTTTTCTCATGTATTGAACAGATCTTGGTGTGCATTGTCTTGCCAAACAAACGCATGGTGCCGACCGAGCCAAGAAAAACAATTCAACACTAACCACCTTGGGGGGCCAACAAGTTGCAGCAAGGTAAGTACAGCATGTGGCTGAAACTGCACGCTTTCCTCATTCGTCTTAATGTAAGAGTCGGGTTTCTGATACAGCTACGTGACAGGTAATCGGGATGGAAAATTGTCACAGCAATGAGGAGATCAAGAGAGGGAATAGGTCATCATCATCTTCCTGTGATCAAAATGTGTTTGTGAATCTTGAGTTCACTCTAGGGTTGGGGAGGTCGAGCTATTCGGAGAATAATAGTGATTTGGGTTTTATTAATCTCAAATGTTGACAATATCCTATGTTAATTGGAACGCTGATTAATGATTAACCTAGTTTATAACTGGTATGTGTTATGAGTGGGATGTATCATAAAAATGGTGTAGCTTTTTGTTGGGGAAGAAAAAGGTGCTCGGCCAAAAATGCCATTAGAATGAAAGGGAAAGAAATTGAGAGATCGGATGGCAGTTTTTCCCTCCAATGTATGAAAAGTGGTTCGGTAATGTTTGTATCCACACTTGAACTAATAAAATGCAGAGCTTTGCTTCTTTTTCCTCTCAATTTTTTCTTATCATAATTATAAAATCGTTAAAGACAAGAATGTTACTTTATTTTCCTCTCGAATTTTACTCAGGCACTCCATATTTTTCTTTGAAAATAGTGAGGAGAGCTTCAGTATTGTCTTTTATATTAGTAGAAGAATATAATGAATCATCATGTTACGAGTATTGTTTTTATGTTATTTAAAGAGCAAATAAAAGAATTTTTTACTGTATTGAAATGAATTGAACAGTTTAAATAATTGCAATAACATTTTTTTAAATGTATTCTAAATGCCTTAATGATTGTGAAATGCATTTTTTTAAAGGGTAATAACTCAAGTGAGCCCCCAATAAAATTCTACCCCTCCCCTGGGTGGGGATTGAACCCATGACCTCATGGTAGTAGTACTAGACTTCAACCGCTAAACTATCATTCAATCCCCGCTTGTTGATATGCATAACGGACCCTCTGTTAGTTTCTCGATAATAATCACCCTGTCTTTACCCAACATAGGTATGCACCCGTGCAAAATGAAAATAAGTCAACTTCTTAATTATGGTATTCACGTTTACTTCTTTTCTTGAACAAAAGTTTCATTACATACAAAAATGTTAGTACAAAACGTTCAAAAAGAAAAATGTTGTTACAAAAGTGAGACGTGGTCTTATCAAAAGATATTATTCTGGATATATTCTAACATGCTGAATCAGTGCTAGAATTAACTATGAAACACCATCATTTTTAATATATTGAAATCTAGTAAAAATTTAAATTTCATTATGTTGTTAGGGATCACTGATACGGTCATGCAACATTGTATAATCTTTATCAAGAATTTGCTCTCAAAATAACAAATTTTAACTGGAATATGACTTAACCTCTAGAGAAATTCTTCAGTTAGATGGATTAACGGTTAGACCAATCATGGAAAATCTCGATTCTATAAATTTAGGGTCAAATTGCAATTATTTACATCACAATACATTTTTTTAAAGTTTTTAAAAGTTATAGAAACATCACTGCAATAAATAAAATTATCAAATCACTCAATTAGTTGCCTCAAATATAAAATAACCACATATAACGGTTAATCGGTTCAAAACAAAACTTTGTGTAACCTCCATACTATAAAGATGGTGGATTCATCACTGAATCAAGAACAATTCACTCTAATCAAATATACTTTGGCAAAATGCATTGGTACCCCCTAGTTTTTGTGTATGTGCAGATATACCCCTGTGTTTTTCGAAAATGCACTTATGCCCATGATTTGCACTGATTCAGAAAGTCGTACCCCTGATGTATTTTTGATGTTGACCTTGACTTTGTCGGCATTGACCAACTTTAAAGGACCAAAATACCCCTCCCTAAAATTTCAACAGCTCCTCACCACCACCACGCCGGAAAACACCTCCTCGCCAGCCAAAAATCCAGCCATCAGTGAGTGAAAGAGGCGCAACCACCGGCATGCTTCGTATGTTATCGGGGAAACAACAAAAACTTCACGGAGAGTTGAATTTGCACTTCATGAATTTCCTTTTTCCGTGACTTTCCGATGACCTTCACTATTCGTCACCAGAAACTATGGAAGCATCTTAGTGTGACCCCTTTGGCCGGCTAGCAACAGATCCAGACCGACCACGATGAAAGATGCATTGTTGATAGGGTGGCAAAATAGACTAGTAACCTGCGGGTCAAGCGGGTTTTCTAATGTTAAACCCGCATGGGTATGGGTAAAATGTGTAATGGGTCAAACGAGTTGGGTTTGTGAGTTGACCGCGGGTTTACCCATATGGGTTAAAACCCTGTGGGCTTACCCATATGGGTCAATATAGGGGTTGAAACCCGCGGGGTTTTACTCATGTGGGTTGATACATAAACCCATATGAGTTTATAAGGGTTGAAACCCACATGTTTACCCATTTTTTACCCGTGAGTTGAATGATTTTCAACCTGCGGGTTGAGTGGTTTTTAATTCGACCCATTTTGACCCGACCCATTTTTGACCAATCATAAAATGGGTCATAAAGGTCATAGCCATATTTTTTGATTACCCATTTTACCAAACTCATATTTGACACGTCCGCCCATTTGTCACCCCTAGTTGCTGAGGAAGGATCTTATGTTTTTTGGATTTTGAGAACGAAGATGGATTTTTATGTTTTTTGGGTTTGGCATATGAAGGGGAATTCCCGTTGGGGGTGCTGGTAACAGATTTGCGAGGGGATTTGAGAAAGTTTTCTGGATTTTTAATGTAAATTATGGGCTAGTCGGTGTTCAAGATGGAATTTGTAGGTATGTTTGTCATCAACTCGAATTCCGATGAGCTTCAACTTGGGTAGTCGACGACAATGGCAAAATACGAGCTTCAGTGTAACAAATCCAACCTCACGCTCAGAATTTATTTTCATATTGCCCAGTTCGAATGGATACATAGAAACACCTCATCGTAATTCCAAATTTAGGACCATTCATATGGTGGAGTTGGACATTTTCCGCCCTTGGAGCACGCTGACGTTGCAGTTGGGCAGTTGCCGAAGTTCGTCACCTCTCATCTCATCTCCTCGGAAAGTTCGAGAAGGATAAAGAAAACAATCTCACAATTTCATATTTTCAGTTTCTTTTAGGGTCAAAAAGGTAATTTAATTTTAATCCGGCCAAGATAAAAGGTTGACCAAATTTTCAAATGAGACCAGAGGCATAAGTGCACTTTCAAATAATTGATGAGCATATTTGCACAAGTACGAAAATTTAGGAGTACGAATACATTTTTTTTTCCAGTATACTTTGTTACTCCTAGGTTTGGTTTTAGAAAAGAAGCATAGTATTTCTCTTCCGGGCTGAGTTATTTTAAGTGCAGATAGGGTAATATATAACACTCCCTCTACAGTAATTGCCAAGAGCCTCTGCCAGATGATAAAGCACAGGCCAGTGCCACGTGTTATCAGAAGTCTCCGAGTTTATTCTGAGCCTTCATTTTGATTTTGAGGCCTACATTTAAATGAAAACTAGCCCATCTATATTTTGGGCAAGAAAACCCACGAACATTAAGGCCTGAATAGTGAATACATGGTACTGTCAGAGATTTTTAAAAAATGTAGTATTTATATACTGTGTATGTGTATCATATTGGATATTTTCTAAAGTAAAGTTTTGACAAATACTGTGTTTACATATGCTTGTGCAAAGACATAGTTTAATTAGAATAATAAAATGTAGAAAGTTTTAGTTGCAATGTACAAAATTGAGTTTGTCTCTTGCGAAACCATCTCACGATGAGACCAGGGGGCAAAACACAAATAATAAAGGTAATAAATAAAGCCATTTTAAAATTGGGGTCCAACTTGCAAATAGTTTTTCGGGGTCACTTTTCAAAATCACGCGGAAGTTTAGGGTTCGATGCGCAATTTATCAAAAATTACAGAAATCCTTCGTCTTCGTTGAATTTGCCGTCACCTGTCGTCTGCCGTTGCACCGATGTTGTTCACTTGCCATCCTCTATGAGTCCTCCATTTTCGTGTCGTCAATGCTTCTTCTCCGGAGATTCGATGCGTCCGGATTCGATGGGCAAGGAAATGTCTTCTACTCAACGCGACTCCGTCGAACGGGCGTCTTTGACGATGGTTTGAAAATGACTGGTGGAGAAATCGCAGCGATATTCAAGTTTCAGCGTTGTCTTGGGTTGCAGAAGTTGTAGAGAAATTCAGGAATTAGCGTGGTTTGGGGTTGCAGCGATTAATTCCGTCGAAATTCCATTGCAATTGGGTTGGAAAATGGATAGGAAGTCGGTTTCCGGTGGACCGGATAAATCCCGTCGAGAACGCGAGTTTCATATGGGTGGTCGAAATTGGGCTACAAAATGGGCTTGGGCCTATTCTTTAAAAGTCAGTATTAAATTATAGTACTCCCTCCGTTTCACTAATAATGGCACCGTTTGACCACTAGTTTTTACGTGCAATGTTTGACCATCGATAACTTTTGTTATATATAATAATAGA
>JAULKK010000002.1:2528462-2545557 GCA_032355705.1 Rubia peregrina | reverse complement strand
AAGAACTCCTCTCAAAGTTTGAGTAGCAAATATGTCGCCGAACCCAAATTACGATCATTTAATACTTATTACTCTGCCAACCGTTCTCCTCTTATTTGCTTTCCGACGATAGCCTTTGGTCAAAAGCCGACAAAATACTGTTGCAACAAGGTGAGGGTACACCATTCTCCTCCTATTTGCTCTCCGGTGATAATTTCTTGTCAAAATTCATAAGAGGATTGTTGCAACAAGGTGAGGATGTAGAAGCTCTGCCAAAAAGATAGTATATTTATAACTCCTTTAATGAATAGAAAATCTGTGAACCGCCGTATGCTAGTTGGGGATGGAAACCCCCTTAGAAAGGAAGATCTTTGGAAAATTGTTTAAGAAGGATAACAAGTTGTTCTATGTTTTTTCTATCCCAGAATCAGACATCTGCCAAAGCTTGTGTCAGAAATGAATTTTCTTGGAGTTCTCTTAGGTCTAAACCATTTTTCGTGCAAACCTAACTAAAACTACAAAGTCAACCAAACAAACAAATTATAATAAATGTGTTAAATGCATTGGCTAACGCATGCACAAAGGATCGCATCAATCCCCCCATACTTACACCTTTACTTGTCCTCGAGTGAACAAAAACAAGAAAAGATCCACGCGAAATGTAGCATGCAAAGAGAAGTTAGCCAATACATTCAACTTATTCCCAAGCCACCCTAGTTCCTCCAAAAAAGTAAGAATCTCACAACTCTACTACTCCCGGAAGATATTAAAGTAACCTAACCACCCAAAATATTGTGAGGAAAAAGGTAAGTACAAAAGATAAGTGTTGAACTAGCTTACTCCCCCGAATAGTTCGCCAAAAGCAATCCAAGAGTTGTTGTCGAAAAAACCATCAAGGATAACCCACAAGATCCTCAACTTGGTTGTAACTAAGGATAACTCTAGATTCACAACTTAGTTACAACCAAGGAAAATGTAGAAGGATCCTCAACTTAGTTTCCATTTTCTCTCAATTTCTCTCAATTTTCCTAGGATCCCTTTTGGGGTTTTCATCCTAGCATTCACACATATTGAGCTCGCCATCTCACCTTTTTCCATACGGCCTCTCATTTTTGCCTAGGTTTTCCAACCTAGCTGGGCCTAGCCTCTCATTTTTACCTGGGCCTTTCGACCTATCCGGGCTTTCCTTCCATTTTTGCCTAAGTTTCCCTTTCGGCTTTCCAACTTAGCCGGGTATATTTTTTTTTCCAATTTTTCCAATTTTTTGTAGTACAAAATGCCCCAAAGTTGGGTTTCATAATACAAAAAGATAGTGAAAAAGGAAAAAAATCACACCACCAAAAGTGTTCATCCCAAAACATTCTCCAACAAAGCGATAACCACCTAAAGATCACACCACCAAAAATCTTAAACACACACCCATATACAACTACCAAAAGGTTCCCCCACACCTAAAAATAACAAACAACTAAAAAGTTCAACATCTAAATTGGGGAAAGTAACAAAATTTGAGGTAAAAGAAGGTAGTCATCAAAACAATCTTCATTCATTCAAACCATCGACCACCATGAAGAGTATATCAATCCGCTACGATAGATGGCATGATGTCTCAAAAGACCACAAGGACACTTTGTGGATGGAGTGCAAGGTAGCATTATTGACGCGTTATTCCCCCCATTTTTATTTAACTAGGAAAAGTAATTTCACTTCCCATGATTGATTTTATGTTGTTAAATAACCTCATAGAGACCATTTGACATAGAAGCACCAGACATGGGTTATTTGCGGAAGAAGACGATGTTGATGTTGTCCAAGACTTAGCGTGACCATAAATACACTTTGTCAAGGGACTACATTTTCAGTGATAAGAGATGTGATTGTATGTGGCTCATTTACACTCACATTGAACCAGAGAGTTAGGAGATCCACAATAGAAGAGCCTTGCAAAATAGCCTCAATATTAGTAGAAATTAATGTCTATTTTTTACTTTGTTTGAGTTCTAAGTCAGTAGTCGTGAAATAACAATCTAAACATCTTAATTAGTGTAATAGGAAAGAAAAAATGCATTACCGTGGAGAATAAAATACCCCACCGATTGAGTCATAGGGGTGTATGGCCTGGCCGCCATCGAGCTAATGAAAGAGCGTCTCGAAAGAGTTGTTAAGATTGCAATCAATGGAGGGATGACCGAAGAAGAGGCTAGGGCATTGGTTCAAGCAATTAATGTGGATGACATTGATAGGTGCAATCTTTTCTTGAAAGGGAGACAGAACAAAGACGTTTTTTAATCTCAATAATGAAGAAAAAGAAATTACAGAACGAGTTGTAAGTAATGCTTGTGCCTCCATATTACATAGTAACTTCATTTTTTAACTTGGTTTATTGGGTTATTCAATTGCTAACTAACACACTCATTTCTTCTTTAATGTCTAGGAGAGGTTGAAAAATGATCAAGCGCAAGGGAAATTTATTCTAATGGATAAGTACGAATTCCTTTGCGAAACTACAGAGAAACCCGACCACCTGGGTCGTGTTAGAGGTTTGGGAGCATTCTTCACCCAACGTGAGGCGCCCGGCATCATGCGGAACCATTAAAAATACACACATTGCAAAAACAAGTGCTACTCCAAAATAAACGGACTGAGCAACAAGAAATTCTAATACAGAAGTTGGTGCAACACACTGGGCTAGTTCTTGCAGAAAATTTAGAGGATTTGACGCTGGATTTGATACCACCGTCAAGGGGATCACGCCATTCTCCCAAAGATGTTGAGGTCAATCGAGAGGTTATTGTTCAAACTCCAAGAATAGAGAGGCAATTGTTCAAACCCGACATTCTTGACAATTTTATCCTTGCAAGTAAGAAAAAGGTACATATTTTGTTCAAATTCAAGAGTAAACTTGGATTTTTTTTATCGAACATATATTATTGTATGGGTTTAGAAGTTGTGTCTATGTGATCTTAACATTGATCAAGACATAGATGGTAGACCACTTCTCATAGTTGATGGAGTATTACTTAAGTTAATGAGACATCATCACTCTTTACCTATTGCAGATAGAATTTCTAGGATTTGTTTTGGAAAATCCACTGGTGTTGGGTTCCCCTTTGCCAATCCCGGACGGAGAATACAAGAAAGTTGGGCCCACATGTGGCATGTTCCTTCTTTGGCCAGGATGACTTATATACGTCGATCTTGTGAATGATCGACACTTCAAGGAAACAAGGACGATATCTCCTAAAGCAGTGAAAACAACACCAAAAACAATCAAAGCCCCACCCAAGACAGCCCCAACTATACCAACTAAGCTTATACCCCAAGTCGCTCAAGCACACGTCCTTCAAGAATCACCTCACTTCGTACTGGTGCTATACAAATAGCTACAACCGTATAATTGAAACTCCACGTATTCATTATTAGGAAATGAATGCATATTTGGATGCAAACGTGAAAATCATTGTGGAGTGATTTCAAGGACATATGGAGAAGTGACCAAGTTAATTTAATAATGATGTCAATCTACACCTTGTGAGTGAGTTTCAAAATATTATATGAAATTCACTATTTACAATTTCATATAATTATCGACATTTTTTGACAAAATTCAAATATTGAAGGTACACATTTTTTTTTATCAACAATCAAAAGAAGGAATGGATTGGCCACATGTGCCCAGTGAAGATTCAAGAAATTTGTTGTACTACACAAGAGAGAATCGACTACATTCACAAATCCCTAGGACAGAAGGATAAAAAGATTTTCATTGCTTCATACATCTAGACGTCACAGTTACAATGTTCAATTCATTTACCTACATCATTACCACAAATTTAGAATATAATTTTGATTTCTTAATTAGGGACCATTGGAGATTGATTTTGATTGTTCCTGCAAACAATCACATCTATTTGATGGATCCCCTGCACATCCAACCATCAGCCTCATTTATCTACATTTTCTCATCTGCAATGAAAGACAATGTCGACCAAAATAAACCGACTTTAGAAGTGGTGGAAATCAAGGTGGGATATCAACATGTCTTTTTTTCAATATACGCAATTAATTTTTATTTAATTGCTTTAACATTTTATGTTGTTCATAAACAGTACAAAAAACAAGCACAAGCATGAGAGTGTGGATATTACGTCATGTTATATGCGACTGAGTTCATTCAAGAAGTCCATAAGATTTACTTGAACTTGACAAGGTTTGTAATTCTTCCGTACATAGTTTTATATCTAACTAAGTTTTCAAAAATATTTATTAGTCTGTTGTTATTTTCAGATTTTCAAACATAATTCGAATCCCTAATCGCAAGATGATTTCAACAATGCAAGAATTTCTTTGGCCAAACATCTAATTCTCAATAGGTTAGCGACCCTTGCAAATCCCGATATTGCTAGAGTAGCACAAGTTAGATAGAAATTGGAGCATAGAATTATCGGAATATATTTCAAGTTACTTCTATTCCTATCTGTAGATTATTGCTTGGTTAGCTTTATCTATCATTTTTTGTGAAGATGCCACATATTATCTTGTATTGTGATACAATTCTGGCTGTTAATTGAGGCTCGTTTTGTGCCAGAAATTTTAGCATGTTCAATTTTTTACCAAAAGATCGGACTGTACTTCCGAGTCCGGAAATATTTTCCAGTCAATCACCATAGCAGCGATTTCAATTTCCAAGATCGGAAAAATGAACCCCGATAAGCCATCCGTATTCAAAAACCTTTGTCATTTCCAAAAAAGGAACGCTGCAATGGACAGAATAGGGACAGGATACACACGAGCTCAGAAACTTATCCAGGCATATAGATAAGACGAAAGTCCATTTTCCAAACTCGTAAATCACATACTTCCGAGATTGGAAAGACAAGAAACGATCAGACCAAGTGTATAATATTTCCAAACTTGGAAATGTTTAAAGGCGGTTCCCCAATTGTTTCAAATGTGGGGTTTAGCCACCTTCCTTGGTCCCGATTAAATGCAGTTATTAGAATCGCCTTCCTTAAGTGGCGATCAACGGAAGGACTATTAAAGACACTTTTAAAGTGACTTTAATGGCCCCATAGAACCTCATTTAATGACACATTCCCACACTAGTGTTTGGTATAACAATTTTATTTTTAATGAATGTTTCAATTATTTTTAAAATAGAAACAAATGGATTACAAACTGGAAAAGAGCTAAACATGCAAAGTTTTTGCACGTTTCACATAGTTTAAAAAAAAATGTTACATACAAGCAACCAAATTACAACATGTTGTTATGGTGTTTGAATTATTACAATAATTATTAGTTTATCACAATTCTAGAATTTCATACGCTCTAGTTAAAAATAAATGTCTCCAAAAATGAGTTTAAATGTAAATAGTTTTATCTTGTATTATTGTTTAGAGTTAAGTGGTAAAGTAATCCTATGTTTTAGTTGAAAGAGTCAACCTAACCCTGTAAAATTTGAAAGTGCAATTCTAACCCTATTATTTGATCGAAAGTGTCAATATAACCTTATGAACTTGATTTGGATAGAATTTTGAGAATTGACTGTTATACCCACACTTCAAAAAAAAGAAGTAAAATTCAGAATATTAGAAAAAACTATATTGCCCTTAGTTTCTTTTAACAAATGTTTTTTTTTCATTTTCCCTTAATTTTCTCCGCGTTGTTTTTTTTCCAGCACAAGGACCACTTTTTGTGCTTTATCGCTTCAATCCGTTATTCTTTGTTTGGGCTTTTACCTATCCACCAGTGATGCGATGAAGGAAACTTTTTTCGATGGCCTCTTCTTCTTCTTCCCAGCGGTGTTGTTTAGGGTATAGTGATTGGTCAACTCGGAGAAGAAGCGAGTTGAAGTTCTTAGAGACGATGTGTCAGCGGGAGAGGGTTTTGATGTCAGATCTGGTGGTTGTGGTAGTTGTGGTGGTTGTGGTGGTTGTGGTGATGGGTTGTGGATGGCTGGCTATGGTGGTTGGGGTTGACGATAGGAATCGGAGGTGGTGAGGAGTAGATAAGTTACAGTGGGTTGTAGTGGTGGGGAGTATACGGGGGATGAAGAGTTGTGGTGGTGGGGAGTATATGGGGGATGAAGAGTTGTGGTGGTGGGGATTAGACGGAGGTCTGTGGTGATGGGCTGGATGGCGGAAATTGGAGGTGGTGGGGAGTAGGCGCAATCGTTGGAATGGGTGAGGCGGTGGGCGGTGGGAAATGTTGGAAGGGGTGAGATGGTGGGTAATAGAATAATAGATGAATTAGAATCAGGTTGAGAAAGGAAATCTTCTTTTGATTAGTTTTTGTATGTATCCTTTTCCACATCTGATCTATCTTGGATACCTTTTGTACTTACTATATATGAATACACACATGCACAATTATTTGTGGGTTTTACATTCCATCATGGCATCAGTCAGGTTTCAGTTACATTCTTGGCATTTTTTCTCTCTAATCCTCATTTCTCCTCCAAATTTCTATTTTTTTAAAAATCAAATCTTTCTTCCGCCGTGATTTTTCGATCTCTGCCGCTGTTCACATCACCACCATTCTGCTCTGCTTCTCACCTGCTCCTCTACCACTCCTTTTTTTTGGCTATCTCTCTAATTCGATTTCGTGTGTTGGTCTGTTGTTCTGCACCGCCAGTCTCACCTATTCCGCCGCCCGTTTTTTTAATGTTGATTGCCTATTCCTCCACCACTTTGTTGGAGACCACTCTTCATCACCATCGCGTCTTCGCGATCCACTTCTGCTGTCAATCCCAGTCCCAGGAAAATATTTTCCTCAAGCCTCTTCCTCGACATCTGTCCCTTCTCCAGCGTTGTCATCACCGGTTTCTATTCACAACTCAAGAAGAAAAGAAGCTCCTGAGATTCACGCGCCCAACCAACACCTTTTTCACCAGCGCGTGTAGCCACACGCTAATTGATACATGTGCACTTCTCTCTTTGGAGCGCGTATCATCACGCGCCAGCTTTTGCCGCCTGCTTGTGCGCAATGCGCATACCTCCTCAGTAAATTTATTTCCGTTTGATTGTTACTACCTTTATTTATATTATGTCTATTTTGTTCAACCACGGTGCCAATGGTGTTATGTTCTGGGTCACGTTGCTTCTTCTTATCCTAAATTACAAGATGAATGGTACCATTTGCAATGTCAGTGGTGTAAGAAATTTGGTCACTTTTCCTCGACATGATCTCTTTAGTGTCTCGAGTTTCTTCTTCTGCCTATTTATCGCATACTCGCTGGATAGCTGATTCCGGTGCGACCAACCATATGACTTCTTCTCAGTCCATTCTTGAACGCGTGATTCCTTATTCCGGTAACCGTCATGTTTTTGTTGGTAATGTCTCTTCTCTTAACATTACCCATATTGGGCATTCTCGGGTCTCTGATTCATTATCCATGTCCAATGTTTTGGTGGTTCCTCATATTGTCTATTAGCAAGTTGACTCGGGATATGAATGTTGTTATCTGTTTTAATGATTCGTCTTTCACGATTTCGAACAAGTTTACTAGAGATGTTATTGGCAAAGGTAATCTCGATAGTGGCTTATATGTTTTCGATTTTAGTGGTGCTGCTTTTTCTGCTTTTGTTACATCGAGTGCCTCTAAACCATCTTTTGAACTTTGGCATTGTAGATTGGGTCATGTGCCTCACAACATCATTTCATCTTTGAGAAAGTCTGGATGTTTGTCAGTTACTAGTTTGCTACCTAAGCCTTATCTATGTCCCGCTTGTGAGATGGCTAAAGGAAAGCGTCTTTCTTTTAGTGATAATTTAAAACGTGCACCACGTATACTTGATTTAATTCATTGTGACCTCTGGGACCCTTACCTATTGTCTCTCGTGCTGGGTACCTTCATTATGTCATTTTTATTGATGATCACTCTCGGTTTACTTTGTTATATCCTCTGCGACGTAAGTCTGATTTTGTGGAGGCTTATATGAAATTTGAATCCTTTGTTGAGACTAGTTTTCTACCATCATTAAAGTTTTTAGAGTGATAGTGGAGCCGAGTTTGTGAATTATCGCATGCAAACTCATTTTGCGTCTAAGGGCATTCATCATCAGCTTTCATGTCCTTACTCTCTAGAACAAAATGGTCGTGCCGAGAGGAAGTATCGTCATATTACTGAGACTGGTTTATCGATGCTCTATCATTCTGGCCTTCATCATTCATTTTGGTATGATGCTTTTTCCACAGCAGTTTACATAATTAATAGACTGCCCACTTCTATTTTATCTAGTCAGTCTCCTCTATCCATTATTTTTTGTACTATGCCAGACTACTCCAACTTTCATCCATTTGGTTGTCAAGTTTTTCCGTATTTGATGCCCAATGCTGCGCATAAATTAGCACCTCAAAGTATGTCTTGTATATTTTTTGGGGTAGAGTTCACAGTACAAGGGTTATCGTTGTATTGATCCTCTCACGAAGAAGGAGTATAACACTCGCCATGCTCGATTTGATGAGTTATATTTTTAGGTTACCCATACCGGTTCTATTAGATATTTATCATCACTGGATGTTTATGCTTTTTTGGAGCCTTCATCAGTTCCCTCGGAGGTGTTTGAGCCATCTTCTTCAGCCAAATCACCGATTATATTGGAAACTTATAATTTTCATCATGTACCGGAAACTCAGGGTTCTTAAGAAAATTGTGTTTTTTTCCACAAAGTGACCAACAACATTACCAACAGTAGCCAGCTCAGACTGTGACGCCTCCATCATCGAATCACGCACCGGACACTCCAGCCGTGCGTACGAATCACGTGCCACTAGCCCAACAATCACCGGCTGATTCGGAGAACTCTTCTTCACCAGCGCAGTCATCGCTGTCCTCTGCACGACCACCATCACCAGTCCCGGGTTCCGTGCCTATTGGTCCGAGCTCTGCATCGATCACCTCGGGATCCACATCATCCCCATTTTCGGTTCCTTTTGCCCGACATTCAATGGCCACTCATTCTCGCACTGGTTCTTTAAGGTATAAGGATTTTTTTATTATGATATTTCTGGTTTAATGAGTGCTTTATTTGCAAAGACCAATCTTCGTAGTCATCGTTCTACGATCAAGGATCCGGAATGGGTTGTTGCTATGGATTATGAATTGTCTTCTCTTCGTACTCAGCAGACATTGGAGTTGGTTCCACGTCCTCTGAATGTTAATGTTGTTGGCTCAAGATGGGTGTATCGTTTGAAGTACAATAAGGCCAGGTTACTTGCTCAGGGTTTTTCACAATTACCTGGTTTTGACTATGATCATACTTTTAGTCCGGTGGTGAAGGCATCCACTGTTTGTACTGTTTTATCCATTGCTGTCACCAGAAATTGGCCATTGAGACAACTTGATGTTAAAAATGCATTTTAAATGGCATTCTTGATTTCCCGGTTTAAATGGAGCAGCATGCTAGTTACAAAGATCCCATGCATCCTAATCATGTTTGTCGTCTACACAAGGCCATTTATGGATTGAAACAAGATCTTCGTGCTTGGTTTCAACATTTCAGTACCTTTTTGGTTAGCCTGGGTTTTGTGTGCAATTCTGCAGATACCTCCTTATTTGTTTTCTCACAGGATGCCTCTTTACTCTATTTACTGGTTTATGTTGATGACATTATTCTCACCGGGAATGATGGTCATCTCATTCAGAAGCTTATTGATTGGGTAAATCAGGAGTTTAAGATTACCGATCTTGGCACTTTACAGTGTTTCCTGGGATTGGAGGTTGTTCGTAATTCCGATGACTTATTTCTTGGGCTAGCTCGATATGCCAATTTTTTTATTGTGTTCCGGTATGCATAATTTGGCACCGGTTGCTAATCCATTTGTGGTTTTTTCGCAGCTTTCAAGTACCACTGGCAAGCTATTCAGAAATCCCACACTTTACCATTCTTTGGTTGGTGCATTACAATATTTGTCCATTATATCATTTTTCATATCTGATCTATCTTGTATACCCTTTGTACTCGATATATATATGAATATATATATATATGAATACACACTGCTACAATTATTTGTGGGTCTTACATTCTATTAGTGGACGGTGGGAGTTGGTGCTAGCGGAGCGCAAAAACCTTGCGGTGTGGGGTGGGAGGTAGGGAGGGCGAGCAGCGGTGGTGGGGGAGAGCAGGCGGAGCGGTGATAGGCGCTGGTGTGGATTCAGTGGCTCATGCTTTTGCTTTTCGTAGCCAACAAATTGAAGCTTGAGCGCAAGTATTGCATGGCTGAGCTTAACTGCAACATTGTCGTGATGAAGGGCATTCAATTGAAGGTCCTTAGGCTCAATCTCAAATGGTCAGATGAAACTGAAACCCCATTTTATTCAGCAGCTTGTTCACCTGTTAAAATGAAAATGGGGAACGTATGAGACATTCCACTCCCACAAGCAGTCCCGAGTCGCCTAGTACTTCCTTTTCAAGAACTTGTGGAGACAAATCTGAATCCAGTCCCGACAGAGGAAATTCCAGGTTCCTTGTGTATCAGCCGAATCCCCTGTATGAAAAGCTATATATAGGGACACGTGCTTCTGTTAATAATCAAGATTCACCATCAGATTCAGTTGGGGAAAGGATCATATCTCTCTCAGTTTCCTCAGAGATTTTAGGTTCTGATAAGAACAGAAGCCTTGTGATTCCTCAGGGAAATGGAGGTTGGCAAAATGCATTGCGAAATCAATCTATGGTAACTGGACTTAGTTATGGCCATGATTCTCATCGAGGTCTGGAATACAACTCGAGCATAAGGGAGGCAGTTTCTTTGCACAGAACATCTTCAGCGCCGCCTCCCTTATGCTCCATGTGCCAAAACAAGGTTCCAGCTTTCGGGAAACCCCCGCGGAGGTTCCTCTATGAAGAACTGGAGGAGGCTACAGAAGGGTTTTCAGATAAGAACTTGTTGGCCGAAGGAGGATTTGGTTTGGTTTACAGGGGTGTATTGAGTGATGGACTTTTTGTAGCTGTTAAGCAGTTGAAGTATCTTAGATCACAAGGCGATGCTGATTTCTGCAGGGAAGTGCGTGTGTTAAGCTGTGCACAGCATAGGAATGTTGTGTTGTTGATTGGATTTTGTGTCCATCAGCATAAGCGATTTTTAGTTTACGAGTACATCTGCAACGGTTCCTTGGATATGCATTTGCACGGTATGACACTGTCTCGTTCCTTTCTTGTTTATTGACCTACTCACGTTTTAGCAACTTTATAGTTTATTTGCCGAATCACTTGACAGGAAGCAAAGATAGCACGATAGAGTGGGACTTGCGCTTGAAAATAGCTGTCGGGACAGCAAGAGGTTTGCGTTATCTTCACGAAGATTGCAGAGTGGGATGCATAATTCATAGGGACTTGAGGCCTCACAACATCCTTTTGACTCATGATTTTGAACCTCTGGTAAGTGACTCTTGAGGCAATGTCATCTTGTGGTTTTACATTTCATAACATATCCATGCATTTTGCTTCTTTTAGGTCGCAGATTTTGGGCTTGCTAGGTTGCATAACGAATGGGAACTTTGCGAGGAGGAGCAAATTGTTGGAGCGATTGGGTATTTCCGCGCTTCTTGTTTCCCTTCATATCTTGCTAATATGAATGCATCTTATTTGACTACTTTTGAATAAGTGCAGGTATCTTGCTCCGGAATACTTCAATGGCGATAATGTTACAGAGAAAGTCGACGTTTATGCTTTTGGCCTCGTGTTACTAGAACTAATCACCGGGGAAAAGGACTGCGCCTCACAATACTACAATGGCCAGCATTTCATGTTGGAGAACTTCTACCTCTTGGCAGCAATGGAACAAAGCCGTCTTTTGTCTGCTAAGCAGAAGCTTCTCGATCCCAGATTGCCCGATTACAAGCTTCAGAACTTACCGTATGAACTGCAAACGATGTGCCATGCTGCATCCTTGTGTCTGGAGAAAGATCCTGATCTAAGGCCCCCTATGTCAAAGGTATTTTTCCTTCATCAGTTCATCGTTCTTTTTGTTCCATATGGTCCATTCTTTTGTTGTGTCAAATGTTCTGACAAATCATCTTCAAACTAATAGGTTCTCAGAATACTAGAAGGAGGGGGTACATTTATTCCACTTGCATTGGATGCAACATCAATTGGTAGTAGAAGTGCGCACATTAAAACTCCAGTTGCAGCCAAAACTGCCATATCAAGAAGCAAGCACTCGAGGGGGCTCTCTTACTAGCAGAAACTGCCCATTTCAAAAGAAAATGTTTCCTGTCAGATCCCCTATGTTTGAGCCATAGTCATTGTCGTCTCTTGTATACGAGGTCGAGCGGTTTCATGAATGAGAGAGTGTTTTACAATGTCGAAAGCCGAATAAGAAGATCAGTTTCTATTTTTTTCTTTTCTAGAAATGCGAATGCTTAAACCCCTCACCATGACATGCATCTTTAAAAAATGGGGAAAAAATGAACATTTTATTCATGCAATCCAAATCAACAATAATGCGCATTACATAATCCTCCATCAATCATCACCACCGACTTCAGTACTTGGCGGAGGGAATGGACTCCCAGTTCGACTCCACGTGGCCGCCGGGAGGAATATTCGACATGAACCGCAGGTCCGGCGCCATCTCCGACACCCTCCAGACCTTCACCGACTTATCCAGACTCCCGCTGTAAACGATCCACCGCTGGTCCGACGGCGGCGAGTCCTTGTCAGCCTCCACCGCGAGGCACTTCACCGGGCCGGTGTGGCCGGTCAGGACGGAGAGGCAGGTGTGGACGTTGCCGTCTCGCCGCCACACGCAGATGGTTTTGTCGGCGGAGCCGGTGAACACAAGGTTGCCGCCGCACTCGAGGCAGAGCACCGCCAGCTTGTGGCCCTTGAGAACGCCGCCGTGGGATAGCTCTTTGTTGTACTCCCAGAAGTTTACTAGGCCGTCCGATGACCCGCAGTAGACGACCGACCCGGATTCGCTCACGGCTAACGCCGTCACCGCGCACTCCTAATGTAACATTAACATTATCAATCCGTCAAAATCTTTTTGGAGAATATTTTGAAATGTTTGCATTTTTAAATGAAATTCAAGATTTGATACCCGGTTTTTAAATTTATTCTAAAAGATAGCTAAAATGTGTTTGATTTTGATTTGAAATGGTATCAATTTTAGTTGAAGTATTCGTTTTAAAAAACACAAATTAAAAAACAGGACCCGTAAATTTTGGTTTAAAATATTTGACTAATTAGTTTTTTGAATCTTTTTCACGTACAACTTTCAATAATATGTGTCGTTGAAAATAAGGTCTGAAGTTAACATTTAGAAAATATAGTCAGTACCACAATTTTTTCAAAACTTCCTCAAAAATTTTGATAAAAAATTAAATAGTCCCTTTAATAAAAATTGACAGTTTGATACTTAATTTTAAAATATATTCAAATTTTCAAAAAAGTGTCTTTCAAAAAATTTGAGAACCATTTTACATCAAAATAGTAAATGATACTCACTTTCAATTGAAAAACACTTTTTTTCAAACAAAAGAAATATATATATATATATATATACACCTTTAAAGACCAAAATTCAAACACAATATCCCAACCATTTAAGATTTTTTTTAAAGTACAATTATTATTCTTTTTCTCACCTGATTGAGGAGGGTTTGAACAAAAACATGCCGGATGGACTTTCCGGTGGACTCCCGCCGCCACACCTTAACAGTGCCGTCAGCAGAGCCGGTATAAACCAAACCCTCAACACTAGCAACAACAGAATTAACGGCGTCGTCATGCGCTTTAACGGACTCCAAACACTTGGAATTCTCCACCCTCCAAACCTTAAACGTCCGGTCCCAGGAGGCGGAGTACAGAAGCCCCTGCTCCCCGCTCATGCTCAGACACGAAATGGCGTCGCAGTGCTTTATCCACAGCGCCGACTTATTGCGTTTGACCTCCACGTAACTGCTCGGCTTGACCGAGGCCTTGAAGATGTCGAAGAATGTCGGAAGCGTCCCCGTCCGTTTCGTGATGCTCGGGTTCTTCGGGTTCACCTTCCACACCCGCACTTTCCCGTCCTGGTGCCCTGTGAAAATCTTGTCCCCTGCAATAGAGATGGATGAATGTTGTAACTCCTCTGTTATGATTGTAGGAGGAAATTTTGTGTGGGTATCGTGTAGGTGTGGGGCTAATCACGTGTCGTTGTGCCCAATAACAGTAAATAGATGTTTTATTGAACACATAGCATGACACCGCCACACAACTCTATATACAATAATTTTACATATGTTAAGGTTTTTTGTGACTATCCTACTTATTTTTTCATGTTTTTCAATAAATATATCTTACTATTATAAATTTAAATTATAAAGTTGGGAAATAAAAGAAATGTCACCTCTTTATCTGGTAAAACATAAAAATTGAAAAGGACAATGAAAACGCTTAATGTCAGACAACCAATACATGTAATTTTTATCATTTGAGTAAAATGCGATATCACTCGCGCTCATAATTCTTAACTAGTACAATTTTATTGTTTTTCTATATTATCACACTTCAATTTTAGCTATTTCTGCATTTCTTAATCGACCTTAAGAGCATATAAGTATCCCTTCTACCCCTTTTCACTGCTAGTAATAGAATATCCTTTGTTATTTTATTAAAAATTGAACAAAATAGTCTCCCTTTTTCCTCGATTAAAAGGAGATGTCTTAATAAACAAAACAAGAAACACTTTACTAAACATATTTTATCTTAACCGATTCAATAAACGTAGTAGTGTTTGTCTAATGGAGAACAAGTATCAATTTTTTATTCACTCCACTCAAATAAAAGTTGTACCCAAACGAAATTCTTCGAGCTAATTGAGCCGGGCAAATATACCTGATATTATAATGGCCTTAACAAGGCCGCTGTTAGATTTAAAGGCGGCGAATTCCTTCAAATTCTTCCAGACCCGAATATTCTTGCTGTCGGAACCGGTGTAGAGAAGATCCCCCTTCGCCGCCAGCGAATAAATGTGGCCTTCTTCCCGGGTTATCGCGCCGAAGAGACCGAGCTCCGGCGCGCCGCCGTTCGAGGATGTTTCATCGGCATTTGTCGGCCACGGAGTCTTCGAGAACGGCGTATGTTGGTTCCAAGGGGACATCATCATCGGAGAGCCCTCGCCGCTGAGGCGGCCGGGCTCGTAGCCGTTGAAGCTGCTGTGGCGGGCCTGGAAGTCGTCGTCCGCCTCCGCCGCGGCGGCGGAGATGTTGGGGTCGGAATGGCCCATCATTTTTTCGATTGTTGGGTGTCTGATTCCACCATTAAAGGAAGAAAAAGAAGAGGAAGAAAAGGATGATCTGAAAGTTATGTAATGAACGGGAAAATGTCTGAATGGAAGCAATGATATGGAGAGGGAAGAATGGGTGGGAGGGAGATTTTGTAGGAGGGGAGAACATTAAAGGAATCGAAGGCGGGAGTGTCCTCCAATGAGAGTCTGACACGTGTGGGAACGGAATGCTATGGTTTGAGATTGGTCGGAAAGATAACTGTTACGGGAAATAAATTGTGATTATTAATGGTAAGTAAAGATAAGGGCAAAGTTTTGAAGAAAAAAAAGATGATTTCTATAATCATGTGAAAAGAGGAATAGGATTATAATTATAAAAATATAAATGATTTTAGTTGTCAAATTAAAATTTTGTTATGCAACGTGCAGTAGTTATAAGTTTATGTTCCGATTAATGCAAGTCAAAAATTTTATTTTAATTTTTTTTTCTAATTTACAGTTTAAATCTTGATTTTTTCCCATCAGTTATAGAAAGAACATTTTTCAAGAGACTGAAATAAAGAATTAATTTTCTCATAAGGCATGCTGGGTTTTAATTTATTTAATTAAATGGAATATTATGATAAATCAGAGTAGTGGTCTCCTGAATTTAAAAGAAAGTGAATATGTGGGTGAAAAGTGAGAGGAAAAATAATATAAGAAATAGTAATGTTCCAATTTAAATTGGACACTCTGTTTTTTATCCATCATACCAAAATTTACACATTTTTAATTTTAGAAACTTTGCAAATGATGATAGTAAAAAGATAATGTTATGTTTATTAAAAACTAATAAACCTTAAAAAATAAATCATTCATTTTTTAATTATAAATTCATTTGGTCCAAAATAAAAATGAATATTATATGTTGATAATACATCTCCACCTTCCTCTGTCCAGTTGGTATATGGTACCCTAAAAACAATCAAGAAATTGCACTAATATTCACAATTATTGATGGAAGTATGTTTTTGTTGGAATTTCTTCTCAAAGTCCAAATATAGTTTGTTTGACTTAGCTTTAATTCTAAATGGGCTACAAGAGTCTAGGCCAAATAGATTAGACCTAGGGTTTAAGAGTGGGTGTTAGTATAAATAGAACTTGTTTATGCTAGAGCCGCCAGGTTAGTGAAAGTTTGTGAGTTTAGGTGCTTGGTTAGGGATGATAGAATAGGGTTGAGAGACATAGTGTGTTAAGAGAGATATGATATACTTTGTAAAACTCTCTATAACTGAAACTCTCCGTTATAGAGAGTGTGACTTATGACTAAACCAGGCCAATTCACCTTTCATGTTGTATTTATAACATCATAAGTTCTTAATATATTTTGACTGAATATGACTGTGTTCAGTAGTGTATGGTGACAAACAGCTCCCAGAATGCAGGGGAACTAAAATATAAGCAGAATTCAAATACTCCCTCTGTTTTATTAAATTTGATATACTTTTTATTTTCGTATGTTTTGATAAGACTAACACATTTCTTTTTATGATAAAAAGTGAATTAGTTATAGCAACTCATTAAAAATTTCACCATCTTCACTCAATTTTCTCCACATTTTAACTTGTTAAAGTAATAGCACCTAAATTTAGAGTGGCAAACACAACAAAATGGAGGGAGTATAGCTCTGTCTGGCACAGCTGTGCTTATAAGCAAAACTGACTTATTTTAAAAGCAAAGGGAGACCAGCTTCTGCTTTTTCCTCAAAAATAACTTCTGCTTTTAAAATAAGCTGTTTTTTAGCACATTACCAAACACTTAAAAGTACTTCACTTCTAAGTACAGCAGGTTAAAAGCTCTGCCAAACAGAGCCTACATTGGTTTCTAAGCACAGAAGTGTCACAAAATAGATAACTGT
>JAULKK010000002.1:2497963-2508090 GCA_032355705.1 Rubia peregrina | reverse complement strand
AGTTGAGTTGAGTTGAGAAGAGCTGATTGGAGTTGAGTTGAATTTATTGGAGCTGAAATAAGTTGAACTGAACAGGGTCTTATTCTTATTCAAACAGAAATGGCAAAAACTATAAAAACAGCTCTTTCCAAAATCGTATCGGCCTTCATATGGCCTAAAACTTGCAAAAAACAGACTGGACCCTCAGGCTATGACTATTCGATTTGAACACGTTTACCCAGGGAACTTAGTCCAGTGACAGAATAAAACGGCCCATTTATTGTTTAAGTCCAGCAAAATAAAGGCATCCCTTTGCCTCAAGTTCAATTGTACAAGTTCCATTCTTCCATTAAATTTATTAAATTTTAACCACATATATATATATATATAATATTAATGTTGTATAAATATTATTAAATTTATCGTAACATTAATTTTTAAATATTATATTTTTATTTATTATTATACATAATTAAATACATTTATAATCAAACGAGTTTATTAAAGATCATGAAAAACATTATATGAAATTTAATCTGAAATGGAGAGAGTAGGCTAATTATTGGTATGTTTTATTGTTTAGCATTTTTGTGCATAGTTAGTCCCGTTAAAGTGTTTTACATTTGACCTTACATACAAAATTTGATGAAAATACTAGTGCGTATTTACTAAAGAGACGTAAAGAGTAAGCCTCAATTCTTACCTACGTGTCAGTATAACGTTGAGGTGTATGAAAGTGCTAATGTAAATTTTGACCGTCTTTGGATTAAACAATTTAACCCCTTTTAACATTGACCGACATTGACTGACATTGACATAAATAACTTAAACCATGTAATCATTTATTAGTATTGACTTTTAAAAAATTCTACAAAGAAGCAATGTAAATGACATAAATACCGGTTGTAGCTTGATTTATATTTTTCAATGTAAAATATGACCTCTAAATTTTTTAAAAGTGGCCATATACTTTTTTTTACCAATATATAAGTTTTCGAAATTGCTAGTATAACACTGACCGACGTAACATTTTTTATTTTAAAAAATGAAAAAAATTGTCTTGTTTGTTTGACATTCATATCCCATTGATTTCAGTCATAACCAATGTTACCACAACACCACGCCAACCACCAACGTCACCCAAGTCAACAACACCCATGTAGAATCTCACCACACCGCCAACATTAACGTGAACACCACCACACACCCTCCACTTCCTCGTCCCGCCACCCCTCTTTTTCCATCAGTTCCCTTCCCCGTCTTCATGCTGTCATCGACCCCTTCGCCTCCATGTATCCGTCGGACATTTCAAACGGCACTCAACAAACACCACACACTCAAGGACTTCATTTCCGTTGCCTTCCCTAACCAAAATAACCCCGAATTATTGGTGTTTTGGAATGTGTACCCATTAATTCCAACCACTGCCATCATTGTAAACACGATACTTTGGTTGTTACCCATGCCACAAGAGGAATCAAGAATTTCTCTAGTACATAATTTCTCTATATATTTATCACTGATTCCTTCAACTTTGAATCTAGTCCTACTAGATAACAACTTCGAAGACTACAATTGACAATGTGACGACGTTGAATCCTTGAAGGAGATGACGTGAATGACGAAGATTATGATGTGTCACAATAATGTGATCATTTGTGTTCCGCTGATTAGGCCTACTTCTCTCATTTTCCAAATAATTCACATCTCATGAATTGCTAAAATACCACTCTTTGATTTAAAAGTAAAAATAAATGATGCTCAATATGAGCCCAATTTTACAAAAATGATTGATGAGTGTTTTGGCCAAGATGTTAAAAGGAGATATAACTATAAGTTTTTTATTTTAATTTTAACAGAATAAATTGAGGGCTTTTAGTCATTTTAACATTGGACAGTTTTAGTCACCGTTGAATGTAAGTTATATCAACTCAGGGGTATTTCAATCGTATGAAGTAATTGAGAGTTGTATGAGCATACTCTTTTATTTTTACCTGATTAAATTTGATGCCTTTTTGATATTTTATAATTGGCAGACATTAATCAATATTGACAGCAAATTCAAACCAATCTAAATCCATTTCATCGCTTTTAAAAACTCAAAGTTATAGCGTCAAGAAAAAAAGGCTATGAAAACTCATTTTTATAACGGAAAAAACTCGCCCACTCAAAAAGTGAAGCAGCCGGGATGAACCCAAAAATTAAAAATAGCCACACCTTCCCATGATGTTTTTCTGCACGTGCGTAAATGAATAGACAACCTTTCTTTATTGTTTCCATATGGTCATTTGATTAAACCATTTCATCGGAAGGATTAAAAAATTCAACGCGGCCCAAGAATCTAGTGGGTGGACATTCAGGTAATCAACGACACGTCACTAATTACACTTTACATTATATTTCCACCAAATTATCTCAACCATTAAATACCTAGGAATTTTTTTTATGTGGGAGATTTCTCTATTTAGGAGTGATGGTCCAATAGTTTATTGACATGTGTACAAGTGGTGAGAAATTATTAGCAATTTTTAGTTTTTAATTTCTTTATTTTTTTCTTTCATCATATTTAACACATGTCAATAAATCATTGGACCATTATCCCCACATAAAAAAATTCTGATAAATACCTCCTATATGTAAACAAACCTGAATTAATTGTATACGGAAGGCAAACCATCAGGTGAAAATAATTAAAGCCGATAAAATAAATCTAAAAGTGGATTTATTTATTTTTTTAAAAAGGAGACATATTATTACTTCCAAAACCAAATTTGCATAAAACAAAGGATTTCTCAATGCTCAAGTTCTCAACTGTCGCCATTACTACTGCTAGTCGCTACACCTCCTTCTACGACGTCGTTTAGAAGCTGGCCTTCTTCAACGACGTCACAGTAACGGCATCCCCCAACGGCGACTTTCCGACTTCCACGTCCAGCGAATCATACCGCCGGAAAAACTCCACCACCAGAAGCCGGGAAACCATCACCACGAAATCCTTCCCGGCGCACTGCTTGTTCCCCACGCTCGGCGCCTCCGTCTCCGGCCCGTTCGACCACACCACGTACTTGAGCAGCTTCTCCCCTTCCTCGCCGAGAAACCTCTCCGGCACGAAATCCTCGGCGTTGTCGAAGATCCTCGGATCCCTCGTCGCCAGCGGCTGGTACCCGTACAGCATCTCCCCTTCCTTGATTCGGAACGCCGCGTCGTGGGACTCCACCACGAAGTCGGATTTCGCTTTCCCGTACTGTGACGTCACCGGCGGGTTGATCCGGAAAGCTTCGTAAACGACCGACTTCGTCAGCGGCATTTGTTCTAAAGACTTCATGGTGACTCTCCCGCCATTGGATTTGATCACTGTTCGGATCTCCTCCGCGAGCTTAGCCTGGAGCTTTACTCCGGCGCGGCCAATCCATTTGAAGATCGACGGGAAGAAGATTTTCATCCCGCCGAACGTGTTGAAGCAGGTGGCGAATAGCAGGTTGTGCGCCGCCTCGTCCGGAGAAAGCCCGAGCCGCCGCGCCTCTTCCAGAACAGGGCCGGAGTTGGAGAAGATGAATTCATACAGCTTCTGGTAATCTTTCTTCACCAACGCCGGCGGGAGAGGGAAAGTGTGGATTAATGGATTCTCTATCGCCGCCGGGAGGCCGAGAGTTAGGAGTCCATGGAGGTTGAAGAGAACCCATTTGTTAATCAGCTTCGGCCCATCGGATCCGAGCTTGGTTTCCACCGGATTCGAGCCGTAGAAAGCCCGGCCGAGGAAGTTGAACGCCGCCTGTTCATTAGCTTCTCCGAACGGCGCTTTCCCCTTGGAAGCGAGCTCTTTCTCCAGATTCTCGAACAGTTCCGAGTAGCTTGCGATGAACTCCGGGATGACTTTGTCACGGCAGCCGGCGAGCTGGAAGAAAATGAGGTTCTTCAGCTTGGAGTGGTTCGGCTCCGACGGGTCAAGGTAGGACAAAATCCGGTACCCGCCGGTGAGTTCCAACGACGGCATGAAGGTTCCGGTGAAGAGATCCCTCTTCTCCACTTTGCTCAAATCGAACAGGGTCGGAAACGTCTTGGCGTCGCCGAGGACGACGACTCTCGGGTCCGGAGCAATGAGTCCGCCCGGTGGCATGTTGACCCGGAAAACTGTGGACTGGTATTTATGAACCCGGGACTTGAAGAACTCGTCTTTCCCCTGGTTGTAGAAGTAGTCGTTCTTGTCCTTCAGAGGGCCGATCACCGGGAGCCCGTAGTCGCCGGGGATGGACTTGATGGGAAGCTTCGTCGCTCCCGACGGCAGGGGGACCTGGGTTGACGGGCGTTCCGACACAGAGGCGGTGATCGGCGGGAGAGTGAACTTTCCGGTGAAGGGTTTTGAAGATGGGGAATGTAGAAATGAAGGCACGGTGAAGGAAGATGATAACGCCATTATTGAAGAAACTCAGTGGAATGTAGAGAGGCTTTTGTTTTGTTGGTTGAGGAAGATGACTGTGTTTTCTTTGTTTAGAGTTTGAAGTTTGGTGTTGCATTTTATAGTGGAGGGATAATTTGGTAAAGGTGGGAGATTAATTTTAGGGCAAAATACATTCATACCTCAGTTTCGTGGTTAGTGCACATATACCCCTTAATTTTTAAAAATTACACATGTATTTCTGGATTAGTTGTGACATAACAACTCATACCCTATCTGCCTGAGCCCGACATTGACCTATTATTTTCCGGTGTTGACCAATATTAAAATTATCAAAATAACCTCAACTTCATTTTTAAAAAGTTAAGGACCATTTTATCCTCCATAAAGTGGGGCCCACCGTTCATCAACTTCGATATAAAATTGTCTTGTCAAATTTTGAGTTAAAAAACAGTGTAATATGGACTAGGATTCGAAGCTCTTCATCCGCGACTTGGTTGAGTGAGAATTAATTCTTGTTTCCAACCTTAATTCCGGTGGATTTCTCTTGTCTGAGTTGGATTACTCCAACGGATTCAAGATATGTGGGAAAATTCAAAATTGGTTTCTAATTTTTGGATTTTTTAGAGGCAAAACAATCATTTCTTTTGAGTCCGATAATGACCAAAGTTGACCAATTTTCATATATCACTAGGGTACAAATGCACTTTCAAAAAATTTGAGGGTATTTGTGCATAAAATAAGAAATTGAAGGGTATAAATGCATATTTTTCTTAATTTTAATTTGGAAAAGGTCGGAGATTAATTTTGGTGACATTTTACTAGGAGTTGTTAATAAGTCGTGGAAGGTGTGCATAATATTGAAAATGGGATTGGGTGTGAACGCAATTATGCATATTTGAGGTCAATATTTTATTGATGAAAATTCCATGCACTCTTTGGTGGAGTGTGTTAATCTAATCTGGTCATACTTTTTAGTGTGTTAATCATATTTTTGAGCGGATTCAACGAGAAACTCAAATTGCGATGTTATAGTCATGAATGTGATTCAGGTAGAAAGGTACGTGAAGCTCTAGAAATTTTAGCTACTGACGGAGTGAATTCAATACGTGACCTGTAACTTACACAGAAAAATACATTGGTTACTACTATTTCTCCGATGAATTCTGACTTTGAATAGTCGTAACTTTACCATCTTTGGAAGCTCCGTCTCTATAAATGACTATGCACCGATCAAACTGTACCTATAGTCATCCTTTCTACCTCTTCGATTAAATCCATAATTTAGTCATGAAAATATAAAAATAGATTAAACCTTTTATTTTATTAAATTTAATTTGTTTTTGCTATGCTCAATAATATATTTTACACAAATAATGTTGATTTTTTTTATTGTTATCGATTTTATACTTGATTTTTACATTTTTATTTTATGTTAACACTTTAACTAAATTGAATCATAATAAAATATTAAAACATAATATCGCATATTAAAGTTTTAAGTAGGAGTCTTGATCATGGTTAATGGTTTTGATACTATAAAAAATATTAATAATTAATAGTTACCCTCGAGCATATATTTCTCGAGTTTCAATATAAGGGAAAATAATTATTAACAATTAATTATATTTAAAATATAAAAAAATATAACCACATAAAAAAAATATTCTATTCTTTTTAACCATCATATTTCATTCTAAGATATAAATTTGCACAACATTTTTTTAAAATAACATAAATTTTAAAGATATTAGTTAATTTTAAATTCTATGTTTAATTTTAGGCACAATATTGGAAAATACCTATAAAGGTAAAATGTTTTAAATGTAATATTAAAAAATATTATACAACGTATAGTAGTTATAAGTTTATAACCCGATTAATATGAAAATTTTATCTTAATTTATTTTAATTTATAGTTTAAACCTTGATTTTTCCATAACTTTTCAAGAGACAACTCTAATTTTTATTAATATTGAAAGAAATATATTAATAAAGAAACACCAAATAAATTAAATTAAATAATAATAAAGAGATTATTAAAGTATCTAAATTGCAAAAGTACAACCATTATAATTCATGTATCAATGGAAAATTTGGAGAAGCTTGCAAAATTAATTTTTTTTAATAGTTTTAAGTTTCCTCACTCCCGCACCCTTCTTTAAAAAAAACTTTACTAAACAACAATTTATTTAGTTCATATTCTTTAGAGAGTTATGTTGTTGAATAAGTGTGGAATTTGTCTCAATATATTAATTTTGTTTTCAACTTGTTCGATTAGATTATTTTGTTCATAATGGTAATTCGATGTTGATTTATTGTTTTCGATCTGATTGTTCAAATTATGCGTTTGTATTTTTTTGTATTTTTATATGAGGGTAGATCTGGTTGTACTGTTGTGTGTTCATAATTTTATTTGTAATTTTGTATTGGGGTTACATTTATTTGAGTGCGTCAATTTATATTTTTCAAACCCTTACTACTCCGTATTTAGTCAACTTTCTCAAGCCACGTTTGACCATAAATTTCATTCAACATATAAGTAGTAATATTATCGTGTAAGGTATCGTTGGATTATACGTAGCATGTACTTTTGAAACATTAAAATTTTACATGATATTAACATACGTAACAAAAGTTATTAATGGTCAAACATGTCTTGAGAAAATAGGATAAAAGTATGTCATAGTTAGCTGAACTGAGGGAGTACAAACATTGGAAATTTCGGGTATAATGTAGCGAGTAACATAAAATAACAACAATTAAGGGTTAGGAAAAACATCCAACAATAATAACATTAAGTAAAATTGTAATTTAATTAACCTTTAGCCATACTCCTTCCCATATAAATTGACATACTTTCTATTTTTATCTGTTTCAAATAAAATGATACATTTTAATTTTTATTTAAATTATAGAGAATATGTTGTAAAATATCTACAATATTCTCTTCAACTTCAACAACTTTTTAATTGGGCTCATCTCTAATTTTTTTTTCACAATTATTCTACTCCCTATGGTCCCAAAATATTAGCACCATACAATGGGTACAATTTTTTTTGAAAAGTAAAATGGGTGGAAGATATTGTATTGGGGGGTGTAAGAAGTAAATTAAGTGGATGAAAATAATTCAGAATTTATCAAAAGAGGAATGTGTCAATATAAAATGATCATCCAAAAAATGAAATAGTGACAATATAAAAAAAATCGAAAAGAGTATGCTATATCAACTTTCATAAACTATCGAGATTCTGAAACAGATGGCGTATATGTTCTTATCAGTTTAATATCCAATACTCCCTCTATTTCATAGAAAGCTTTCTACTTTTCTTTTTGGTCTGTCTCATTAAACACTTTATATTTTGGTCATTTTTTTAAACACAATTTAGTGGTTTCAATTCCACCATGACTCACTACTAAAAAGTAACCACAATCTCCTCTTTCTCATCAACTAACTCAACACTCATAAATGAGTGTGCAAAAAAGTTGATACTCCCTTTGTCCCAACTTAAATTGCATAGTTACTTTTCAGTCACTATTATCTATCAAAGTTTGACCTCATATTTGAATAGATATATGAGCAACATTATTATCATATGTGGTATTGTTGAATTCGTCGTAACAAGTGGTTTCTAAATATCAAATTTTTATTTACCGTTATTATACGTAAGTAAACATATTAAGGTCAAACATGTTTCTTGAACAATGTGATAATGATTGCTGTGCAATTTAACCTGAGACAGGGGGGAGTATGCAACTTTTTTTGTGGGACGGATGCAGTATGACTCAACTTTGAGAAAAGTGCATATATAACCATACATATCCACATAGGTGCTAATGTATATGCAAATTTACCCTTTCCAACAAATTCATGTCGTAATTGAGCGAAAAGTCAATTTTACCTCTCTGATAAAAATGAACAAAAATGAATTTACTGTTTTGACCTCAAAACCCCCCAAGTATTTTTACTTGTTCTTTGTTTGATCCTTAGTTGTCATTCTCCTTCACATCACCGTTCTCCGTCATTTTATTTTTTCGCGGATCTGGTTGTAAACCCGATTTGCAAGCGTTGTTCTCCTTTATTTTATTATAAATCCTTAGTTGCAAAGCGGAGCGACGGGGATAATGGATGACGGGGTAAATCAGAATGGCTGGTGGCGGGGGCAGGGCGGGGCTGATGGGTATCTAAATAGTACTCTGATGTTTATGCACCCTGAGACCAAAGAATTAACGATGATACCTCGGATTTGTGCCTAATGCTACAGAATCATGATGATGGCCCAGGAATCGTTTCCATATAGAACCTCGCCCTGCCCCGAGCCCGATGAAGTTACGAGTGAGATTTAAGACGAGGGAGAAGAAGATTTAGGACGATGGGAGAAGAGGGTAGGTTTACGGGTTAATTGTTGATTTATTTTTTGTTGAAAGGGAATTTTGGTTATTTTCAATCGGTCAAAGATTGAAAATGGCCAGTCAATGCCAGATTATAGCCGTTAGGGTTATATTTGCACTTATGTGAAGTAGTTATGTTTATTTTAACACTTAAAATTTCTTAGGGTTATATGTGCATTTACTGAAGTTATATAGCGTTATATGTGCACTTACGGGGGAGGCCCAAAGGATAGCTTGTTACTCGAGCCTCCAAGCCTCGTCCATGTGTTAAAAACAATAAATATATTAATTTAAAACAATAAATATATTAATTTAAAACAATAAATATATTAAGTTATATAGAGTTATATGTGCACTTACAAGGGCCTGGCGCACCCCTCTGAATAAAAACAATAAATATATTAATTTAAAGAAAAATGGTATTTATATCTCTCAATTCTTATGTTTGTGTAGATATACCCCAGAGTTTTTTTAAAAGTGTATTCGTACCTTTGTCGTGGTCTGAAAAATTACTCAATTTTTGTCATTGTCAGATTCAATGGAAATGATCGTTTTGCTCCCTAAGCAAAAAAGAAAAAAAATGTAATTTAATACTTCATCTCTTCTTTCTACTTTTCTCCGCCACCTCATTCTCTTCTTTCTGAATTCAAAAATTGGTCAATTTCATCTCTTCCTTCTTATCGTTCTCCGCCACCTCCGCCAATCTGCCACCTTCAACAATATCTTTGTTCTCGCCTGCTCTTCTGCCATCGCCAACCCATCTTCATCGACCCTTTCTCATCCTTCATCTGCCACCGTTGACCTATCTTCATCGACCCTTCCTCATCCTCCATCTGCCAAAGCCATCGCCATACCAAAAGAAAACCTCAAAATCCCACCTCTCTTCCCCACAACACAACACACCACCTTAAAATCGATTTTCAGGTCTAATTGAAGAGTGTAAGGTCTGATGTTGCGGTGGCTACTGAAAAATGAGGATGCCAATAAAGATGCCACTGGAAGGTGAGTGGTGGCAGTAAAAGAGGGTTGGCAAGTCAGGGGTTGCAGTCGGGGTGCTAGGGTTTTTGGGCTGTAGGTGGGGTATGGATTTTTGGTGCAGGTGACGGGATGAGTGGCATAATAGCGGTGACAGGGTAGTGTTGGGACGGTGGTGAATGTTGATTGTGTCGGCAATGGTGCACCAATTTGATGGGTTGGGATGTGGGGTTTTGATGGGAATGATGGTGGTGGAGGGTTTTGATGGGACCATAGTGGTGGGTATGTGGTGAATTGGTGGCAGTGGAAGTGGTGTTGGGTTTCTAGTGATAGGGGGTTAGGGTGGTGGTGGTGGTCGTGGTGGGGTGGGAACCTGTCGGAGGAG
>JAULKK010000002.1:2481903-2493134 GCA_032355705.1 Rubia peregrina | reverse complement strand
GGATATATCTTTCAACACGCCCCCTCATGTGCCAACGTGGAAACACTCCACGACCCATATCAGGCCAAATTAAAGGGGATCCACACATCGGCCCAATAAATCCAACTCGGGCCCAGGTCTTAAACAGTTGACTCTGATACCATGTTAAATTTCAAGGTATCTTGGGCTTCCATCTTAAAACCAATCGGTACTAAGTGGAGGTGACCCAAGACCTTATATGTAAGTCATTATCTTTGTAAGAAACCGACGTGTGATACATATTATAACAGTATTTGTTTATTATGGGTTCCATTTATTTAGATGTGTAGATTTGTGTTTTTCTAGATTTATACAGTTAGGACAACATAGATTGTGCATTGGATGAAACAGTGTTACAATTGTAAAAGATCTATGTTTTATGCAATGATATCGATGTGTGATTCACTTCTCTTTGCCAAGTAGTCATGATTTTGGCAGGAAACAAATTAATATCTTGATGGCGATATCATAGTTTTATTAAACCTCTAATTTGTTTTAGCATAGACGATCAAACCGGTAACATGTAATTTATATCCCTGCAATAAGTTGGTTATTAATAGAAGCTAGTTTGGTCCGATATCATTTTTACTCATTGTAATTATTGTCGTATATTTTTCCCAGCATAATTGGTTTATAAAATAAATCAAATGAAGTATAGTTCAGTTGAAAATAACAAGTCGTAATGAAATTATTTTATAAATCAAATGAAGTATAGTTCAGTTGAAAAGAACAAATCGTAATGAAATTATTTTGAATTAAATGTATATGTGATCAATCATTGTTTCTTATTCTTCAATATAATCTTAAATATCTTAAAAGTGGCGTATAATCTTTGACTGACATTGCCTTGAATAACTTAACTCCTTTGATCCTTGACCGGTGTTGACTTAATTTTTTTGACGGTAATATAAATGACATAAATATCCTTGGTACTTGTGCTTACTTTTTCTGGATGGAAAATTAGATCTTTAGTTTTCTTTATTTTATTTTTTTGGAAAAAAGTGCCCTCATAAACTTGACCAACGTATATTTTTTTTTGAAAGTGCTCCTATAACCCTTGACCATCATATAAATTTTTCCCGAAAGTGCTCCTAGTACCCTTGACCAACGTAAACGTTGATAATTTAATCTCTCATTGTTTTTCAGTCAAAAATTTAAATGATAAAAAAAGCTTTGTTTGTTTGGCAATCATAACTCAATGATTTCATCCACCACCAACATTGACTCAACGTCGACCACCTCCTCCCAACTCAATAGCACCCTTGTAGCGCCACGTCTCACCACCATCACACCATTAATTTCAAAACCACCACACACCATTAATTTCAAAACCACCACACACCTTCCCTCTAGCACTTCGCCACTTCCCTTCCCCCATTGGCTCACTTCCTCTCTCCTTGCTATTGCTAATGCCTTTCCCCTTCGTGTCTCTATCGAAGATTTCAAGCGGCCCTAGCAAACACCTCAGGCACACAATTGTACACCATTATTCAGAGTCTTTGTCTACTTCGTCTTCCCTCCCCCACACTAGAACCACCCAAATCACCATTATTTGGGATTGTGCCCATTAATTTTAATCACCACCATTATTGCAGAAGCAATATTTTTATCTATTTTCATGTTGCATGAGAAATCAAGAAGTCATCTAGTCCATAAGCTCCACTAATTGGTAAATTAGGTTGACGTTCCCATTAAGTCCTTCAACTTTGAAGTTGGTCCTTGATAACTCCTTAAGAGACACCAGTTGATGGTGCAACCATGATGGAGAATTTAATGTGATCGTATTTGTTCCTCCGATCAAGGATGGATGTACTCCTCTTTTGAATTTATATTTAATGACTTGCTCAACTATCTCTCACTGTTTGTTTTAATAAAATTTATAGATAATTTGAACTCAACTGTATGAAATTGGCAATGAATGAGTGCTCCGACGAAAATATTTAAAAGAGAAATGCCATTTTATTTTTTTATTTTTTAAGGAATTTAAGGTCATCTTAATATTGAGTGACATTAATTAGCGTTAATTGTGAGTTCAAGGGGGGAGGGGAGGGATTAAAAAAAGTCTGGACTATATTATTGGAGCAAAAGGTGATAACGCTCGCCCGCAGCTCAAGGGACTATATTATTACATGCATATGAAGGAACAAGGTTACACAAGTACCTTTTCCTCTCTTTTTTTTACCAAATTAAATTTTAAACTTTCATCATTAGCCGACATTGATCGATATTGACGGTAAATTTAGATCAACTTAAAGTTATTTCGATACTTTTAAAAGATTTAGGGTTATATACTATTCTCTTTGTTCCAATTCAATCTGCAATTTAACTACTCATCTAGTCAACATTTCCTAACTTTGACCCAAAAATTGAATTAATATATAAGTGTACATACTATTGTTTAATACATTGTTAGATTCATTGTAACGTATATTTTCAAAATATCAATTTTTCATAAATTTTATTTATCCTTAATGAAAGATATTAAGGATCCAATATTTTTCAAGTCAAGTGTTAAAAGTCAAAGTATGCAGCTTGAAATGAGACAGAGGGAGTATAACAAAATAAGTATTTTTACAATTATTACAAAAAAACGATATCAGTTGTGTAGTATAAAAAAATGTAAAGTCCAGATTTATTTAATTGGCAATTTGTGAAAATTATGCAAATATGGAATAGTTCATGTTGAAACATCACAGAAGGAAATTTCGGTGGAATAAGGAATGCGAGAAGTAATATTTCGTCTAAATGGATTTTTATTGGAGAATATATCAATTCCAATATTTATGTGATTGGATTAGATTTATGGAATTGGAATTGATTTGGAATATTTGGCTATGGTAGAGATGTGGACGACATATTCTAATTTCTTATTTCAAGGGATTATATTTGGTAATTCCCATCTACAAGGGATTTGATTAAAATCAGAATTTGAAATGGAGAAGGAAATATACACGCACTTCAGAATTTCTATGTTGGAACATACGAGAAGAATCAGGATTTGATTATCAGAATATTGCGTGATATTGATTTATGGAAACTTGGAGTTTATGCAATATTTGATTCAGACGTGCTGAAGCATAATGGAGTTATGGAAAATCCCTATAATTATGGAATTGGATTTATAGAATATTATGAGATATTTGATATAAGGAAAATTCCTTTATTTATGTGATTTGGATATGCTTCAGAAGCAGATAAGGAATATGAATATTATGGAGATAATTATGGAGCATTCTGATATTCACATTGGACTATAAATAGAGGACATTAACGACGCAAGATGTGTGAATTTAATTGAGAAAAAAAAATCTGCACTGCAGATTTACTTTCTGCCGAGAAGCTTTGCAAAAACCAAAATTTATATGTTCCAACATACATGACCTGTTGATCAATCTCAGAGTCGTATACCTTAATTCCTCGGGAGGAGGAGATCCAACGTCGACGAGTTTCAAAGTTAGAGGAAGTTTGATCATCGGTAGCAAGGGGAGCTTGCAAAATCCACACATTATATTTAGAAGATAAGTATAGTTGTATGATATAATTTGTACTATATCTCTGATTAGTGGATTTATTCTGAACTGGGACAGACCTGCAGATGTAGGTGGATTTCACCGAGATGCATAACCAAGTTGTGTGTGTCGTATTTTATTTACTTTACATACTTGGTTAAGATAGAATACGTTGGAACATAGGTTTGCTAGTCAAGTTAAAACGGTAAAACCAATTTTTTCAAAAATGATTAAATCAGAGATTATAGTTCCTCATACTCACAAAATATTTCCAATCAAAATTAGTAAAACACGTGTGGAGTTCTTACTATGACTAGCATTAGTGGGTTCCAACTTCCACATTAAGCCAACGATGTTAAAAAGTGCAGCAAAGCACACAAATAAAAGTCCGTGCTCTGATTCCGACTACCAAACGTTCGGCTCACAAACTCCCAGGACCCACAATCGCATTTCGTCCGAACAACACAATTATATTCCCATATTTTCTCTTCAAAAACTACGCAATAAAATGCGTTAAACCAAAATTGCATACAAATTTAACCTTTAGCAAGAAAAGTGGACGAAAAGGAGCAAATGAGCGTAGCTGCCAAGACAATACTTATTCCACATGGCGACAAAAACTGATCAAATTGTCAGAGTCTCACGTCAGTGATTGACAGAGTTATTACTTAATATATAAGATTATGAGTCATTCATACATAGTATCAATTAGTTTTATGATAGGAGTCCATGATTCTAATATTGTATCAGAGTCCAATGTTGGCCCGTTACCCCATCCTATTCACATTTGCACGATGATTCATACCCCTGCACGTGAGGGGGCATGTTAGAGTCTCACATTGGTAGTTGACAGAGTCATTACCAATATATAAGATTATAGAAGCCCAGCATTCTAATACAAATATGCCAAGAATATTTTTTCGTTTACATACCGAGTCCACCAAATACCAGTATAAATGCTCTTATAACATCTTCAAAGAACTCAGAAAAAGCAGCAAAAAATAACCTCCAGAAATGGCGGCCACCAAATTCTTGCCTCCTCCTTCTTCTTTTCCTTACAGAAATTGCAGTTTCCATGCAGTTAGAGTAAGGTGTATTATTAGCACTAGCAGCAAAAACGGAGAAAATTTTCTGTCTTTTGGTACGAATAAGAATGGTGAAAAGAAGAGTATTAGTAGTATTAGTATATCTTCTGTTGAAGTTAAGGCGGCGGCGGCTTCGACTCCAGCTTGCGTTGTCACCGGAACTCCGAAGACGGTGGATTTGGCCGTGTTTCTTGCAAATGTTGTTCGTGGTTTCGTTGCATACGTTCGGGGATTGAGTCTTGCCGTGCGATTTAAACCGGGGAAATGGCATTTGCAGATGTTTATGGAAAAGGTATGTTAAGGTTTTTTAAGGTTTGATTGTTGTGGTGGATTGCAAATGATGGTGTAGCTAACGTTGGGATCATGGTGTAGATGATAATGGACTGCCGGTTCTTCATCATGCTTGCCGTGGGAGGATCTTTGCTTGGTTCATTGTTATGCTTTGTCGAGGTAGATCATCTGGTTCTGATATCTAATAAAGTGTGACAATTCGTGTCGTGCTCATATTTATGAGTTTGACGAGTTAAAACTCGTGGACTCTTGCTGATGTTGTTACATTTTGAAGTAGTGTTTATTCGTGTAAGAAATTGTCAGCCCTTAACATTTTTGCAGGGTTGTGTGTTGGTAGCAGAGTGCTACTTGCATTATTTCCATTCCCTTTCTCACGGCGGCTCATTTCAATATCACCTTCTTCACCTATTAATTGAAGCAATAGGTACAATTAACTTCTTGATTATCTCATTTTCATTACTCTCTGGTTCTTTTCAACTTAGCTGCACTTCAACTCAGATAATTTTATTTTGATAAAATTTTAATATATTACTACTATTTTCATTTTGTTTTTAATTATAATTTAGTTCAGTTTGATACAGTTCAAAATAGTCGAAAAAATGGTGACCTAATTCACTATATAATTTGCAGACATGTTTCTGGTAGCAACTGCAATGCTTGTTTTTGGGACGGGATTGCACGTCATGTTCGTGGGATCAGCCGGCATTAGGGGAAAAGGCACACAATTCTTGCAAAAACCAAACTTTATTAAGGTAATATCCGTTAGTTCATGTCCTAAAGCCAATTAATCCTGCTTATTTTGATCGATTTCCAAACAGAAACACACACACACACACATTCTGATTGAGTAATGTGAATCTTTGGGCGTTCAGACATTGCCCGCGAAGGTCGGAATTCGGACAATAATGCAAGCCAAGTCGCAAATCGGGCATGCTGTGATAATGATACTTCAAGTGGGAATGCTGGAGAAGTTCAAAAGTATACCTTTGGCTACCGGTTTGGATCTCGCCTGTTTCGCCGGAGCTGTCTTTGCGTCTTCCATTTCTATCTTTATCCTCTCCAAACTCGCCGGAGCTGTGACAAAGTAGGTGACACCAGTCTGCCAGTTGGAAGATCCAACGGTGTATATTGTTTTATTTTTTCTAATTAGTATCTATTCCAAGATAGCAGTACAGTAGTTATTAACAGCATCATTGAAGTATACTATATAGAATCCAGAGCAGCTGTTAATTCAAATATATTATACGAAAATATTGAAATACTACCCTCTTTTAATAGAATTTCATATTAACAAAGATGAATTTGACGACTACAGACAGAAACAGATGAGATCTATACCTCAAACAAATGAACTCATATTAACAAAAGATCAAACACCTTTACATGGACGCTAGAAGGCCTCTCATCTCCTCCACCGATGGTATGTTCTCCGATGGATACAGTTTGCTAACAAGTTGCACAAAACTCTCGTATTTGTCGAGAAACTCTTTCTGCCGAAACAGAAGCATATTATTTTCTCACCAAGAATATTCATCTCAAGATATATTTTCAGTAAAATAATATTCTCTCTAGCTAATCCAAGTTCAGTTTCCTACCTTGCATTTGTCCCACAATGAAGGCAGTAACTCCTCCGACGTTAGATTCTTTTGTATCCTTTTGTACATCATTCCAATAGACTTGTCAACCTGCACAAATGTCTTTATTAGCAAATGGAAACAGAAGAGGATGGAAATAAGTATATTGTAGATGATTTCGCCAGCTTACCCCGGACAAGCTGGACTTTAACACCTTTCGGAGATCTGATTTTGACAATCCAAGCTGGAACTGGATCTGTTATTTGAGTAAATACGTTATCAACATTGGCCTTTTAAAAATATATAAATACCGCAATAATACATTTCGTCCTGGCTGCATAGCATAAAGCAACTGCATCGCAGTATACATTACTTGCTAACTGATTGATGACATGCTTTCCAAGCTAAGGATCTATCTTGCACCTGTTAACTATTAGAAGCCATTAGCACATGTTAACTACTGCAAACATTTTAGAGAGGTTCGATCACAGGTAAGTCAGAAGAAAAAGAACATTCTTAGTTGAAAAATGTGGGACGAGAGACGATACTAAATCAGCTAAAAAGCAGTTTGCAAATGAAATATGGATCAGTGCATAGTCCACTCAAACTTGCCTCTTCAGGTGGAATAGTGTACATTAAATCTTCAATCCTTCGCGCAAACTGGAACAACCTTTCAAATTGCTGCAATCAAGAGCATTTTCCAACAGATTTTTTTATATTAACATCGGCATATCAAGACAAGGTGTGCTAAAAACTCAAGAGCGCATATCACGGAAGGGCTGAAAGAAAAGACAATAGGATCAGAGAGCAAGTTCAACTACTTACATTATAAATAATGGTGCTAATGAACCGCGTACAAGCTTGTTCATAAGTTTCACTGGCTTCGTGATAAAATTTTGCTAAAGTGGGCACAACATTTGCAAGGTCATAAAGACTGTAAACAAAAGTAGTATCAGTCAGAATCTTAACTACCAAATCACAGGCTAAATATAAAATGAGTACAATTTATTCTGTTGATATAGAGGTACCTATTCTGAAAAGCAGCATAGTTCTCTAAGAGAAAAATATCTTGATACTTTGGGTCAGTCTGGCTTATTTTATCCAGTGTCACAAACATGATTGTCACCTGTCCAAATTAGTGCCACGAGTGATAAGCATTCATTATTTAAGCACAAATATAGTTAACTTCAAAGTTTTAAAAAGAAGAAATAAAGCAGAGAATACAGGGCACGAGGATTGCAACAATGGAGTGTTTGTGGGACCGTGAATTGTAGTTTTACAATATTAAATTTGAGAAACCAATTGGGAACTTCATCCAAATGTAAGCAATTTCTTATCAAACTGTAATTAGGCAATCAAAATATATATAAAAAAAACTATTCAACTTTTATGAGAGAATAAAAATGGTGGGAGTCAATAACTTACAAACTTCATATATGCCTGATCAACCAAATCCCTAGATTGTCCTTGGATGTACTGTTCCATACGAGTTGCAAGAGTAGCAAACCTGCATAATGGTACAGCCCAATTTTAGAAAGAAATTAAAAACATATCTAATGAGGGATTCGAATGATGAGATAATTTTATAAATAGGTGATATCTAAAGACAGAAGACATAGGTCATCACGAGCGAAGCAAATGATTTTGGTGGAGAGTTATAACTATTGATGTGACAAAAAACTGTACTTCATCGAATCATCATTATATCCAAAAAATCTGAGTTCTTGATTAGAGCGCACAATTTTAAGATAGTAAAACTTGTATATGCAATATTATAAATATGATAAGGAAACAGCAGAGCAAACCTTTAGAATTCAATAAGAAACTAGACAAACACGGCTGAAAACACACATCATTGAAATGTAATGCGTAAACTAAGTTTAAAGTGTTCCTTACACGCAATTAAAGATCAAACATTGTGTGCCCCTAATTCACCGGACAAGCTTTGAGAGCCTCTATAATGAATGATTAAATAGCAAACGGTTCATAACAACTAAAGCAGTTTAGTCTCCATATCATTTAATTTGTTTCTCAGAGAAAGATAACCGAACATCCTATCTCACAGTATAAGATAATATGCACAAAGAATTTAATTACAAAGGAGTTAAATAGAAGGTAAGCAATGGTGCTACAAGACAACCTAAATCCTTCAATAAAATTATTAAAGTAGCAAACTTGTTCATTTTACCTTGTTATGTATGACAAGACTCCCATCTGCTTGACATTTCGTTCATTTCTTTCAATTTGGTGACAAGCCTCCTCTACAAACTGCAATTATTTGACCAAGATGTTCAAAATAAAGGAATGCTAAAGTATAAAAAGTGCAAATTTTGAATACGGGGTCTGTAACTCACTCGGGTAAATTGCGCTGAAATTCTAGATTCCAGATCATCAAGCAATAGGCGCACAAAGCCTGCTGCATCAGCTTTCTGGCCAGATATATAACGTTCTGTTATACCATGCATTGATATGCAGCGCAAAGGATCGATTTTATACGCCCAATCCACCACAGCATAGAAATCTTCCTGTAAAATTAATACGAGCAAATGGTTATATAAATCCATCAAAACAAGAAAACAGAAAACAAATCCGCTCGTCTGCCAATTTAATACTCCCTCTGTCCCAGCTTAAGCTGCGCACTTTGACTTTTGACAGTTACTCTCAAAAATTGTTTGACCATTAATATCGTTAATTATGTACAACTAAAAATTACAAAAAAAATTATAATCTGAAAAAATATATTTAGACGAATCTAACCATATGCCACATGATAATACCCTTACTCATATATCAATAGAAGTTTAAAGTTTAAATTAGTCAATTTCGACTAAATAAATAGTGACAGAGGGAATATCTATGTATAACATGAAAAAAACAGAGATATAGATGGGATTTTTCTCTGTAACTAGAATTACAACCATCTGCCTAAAACAAAACTGCTAGAACAGTTAAAACTTAGAAACGTCCTTCAAATGAGAGACAATAATATCATAGAATGACCCAAATAACTGCTATCAAAATGTGAATCATATTTTCAACACTATCTTAATTGACCAATGTTAACATTCTCTAAAAATATAGTGTCTCGGATGATTAAGCAAATCAAAACAATTTTTACCTTGCACCTTGTCAATCGAAGAGAACTTAAGTCATTTTGATTACCTGTATTCCATCAAGTAGATCACGAAGTGATTCATTTAATGCCTCTAGCTCTGCAGTATTCTTACCTACATAATTACAAGGCATTAACAAAAGCCTCCAATGAGTTTATCCCAAGATTAACTTTAAAAGTAAAAATAAATAAATTAGAATGACTTACTAGCTTTGTTGTCCTTTTCATCAATGTCCATAATGCCTAAATCATCATCATTTACATCTTCATCATCCTCATGCCCACCTTTGTTTCCATTAGAATGGCTTCCAGGGGGGACAAGCGCTGGAACTTCAAAACACATGAAGTGTGCAAAAAATGAGCTCTGCAACATTGGTAATAAGGTCTTAGTTCGAGAGTGAGAGTTCGAGTGAGAGAGAGAGAGAGAGAACCTCATCCACAAGAAGCGGAATGAATATGGTGAGCATCTTGGCATACGCTTCTGATACTGTAGAAGTATCAGCATTACTGACACTTTGATTGGAACCAGAGGAACCTTCAAGCCACGTTGTTGGATTTCGTGATGCTTTGGTACTAGCACGAAGTTCATTGGCGAACTCACGAGCCTATAATGGAAAAAATGGGTAAATATTTAAGAATAATAAAAAAAAAATTATTATCGTTGACATCGATGCTGCCATCTTTTCTCTAGGACCTAAATTGAATTCTGGCCATAGACTGGAATAATGTAACCTAGATTTAACAAGTTAAAAATCTGTCCAGTGTGAGCATTTGAAAGAACAGGATATTCAAAACACATGCCTTCATAGAATTTTCATGAGTTACAACAGAAACCAAGATAAGTGATAGACTAGTGGCAACTTTCCATTCTGCAAACCAAACTCACTATGATAAAGGTGCTTTCTGTAGAATTCAAGTCATACCACTCTAAACCCTGATGAAAATGATTGATATTAAAATTCATTGATTCTCTCTAGTATTAGTTCTACGGTTTTGCTTATCACATCAAATAACAACCGTCATAGCAATCCAGGAAGGTTCACCTGAACTGGTCAACCCAAGTCTTAGTAACTTATACCTTCCCCCAAACCCGTAGATACTGAAATTTCACTATCTACATCTAAGAGCAAGAATTTAATCCAACAGTTCACAATATAAACAATAACAGAGATCAAAGCAGCAAAACCAAGATATATTGCTCAAAGATTATTATCATCCCACCTCGCGGCGCAACAGCAAGTTCAGGGAGCTACAGTAAGCTTTCCTTAGTGGGGCAAGACACTTCTTATCAAGACTCTGCAAGATTCAAGATGAAGTGTTTAAAACATATATATAGGAATTGAGATAAGCAAGACAGTATGCCTAAATAATTGGAAATTTGTTGCAAAATTCCATTCATCAGGACCTTCAAGTGTTGCAAGAGGCGAGCATATGTCCGACACTTATACCGTAGATCAGCATGATCAGGCCTCTTTAACTGTCCGCGCTGTTCATTTTCAAGTCAGCAACAGTTCTCGAAACCTCTGGAAGTTAATTACCAATAAATGTAATGATATCAACTGTAAGAATACCTGAGAAAAATAGCTCTTGTCACTTATCATGAAATCCACCAAGCTAGCAAAATAGTTCCTCAAGAACTCAG
>JAULKK010000002.1:2458393-2474181 GCA_032355705.1 Rubia peregrina | reverse complement strand
TCGGATATCCGAAAACCGTATATTAAATTCGGTTCGGGTTATTCGAATTTGGATAATTCGGTTTTCGGTTCGGTTTTTGGTTTTCGGTTTTTTTGCCCACCCCTAGCTGTGCGGGCGATTTACATGTATTGAAGGTGTAACTGCAACAACCATAAAATGGGGGTTAGGTCGATCAAAGAAGAAGGTGATCTTACCATAGGTGAAGTGGAGTAGATTTGTGAGTGCGAAGAACAAAGAAGTTATCGACCAAGAGAATAATGAAGGTGAAAATCAAATGGGTGAGGAAGAAATCAAGTTGGAGAAAAAGCTAGATCTGGATCAAAGTAAGGGCAGCGAAGTAATTAAGAATTCAGATAGTAAGAATTTGAATGGGAAGTTATGGGTGTATGTAAGTAGTAGCGTGGTTCATATTAATGACATGAAAATTGAGTATGTTCGACCTAAGGTGATTGATGATGAAATTGAAGTAAAAATTGAAATTGAGGATGTAAAATTTGCTATGAAATTCTGGGAAGATGCACTTATTATGTATTGGATGGAGAGATGACATTGAATGCAGTTAAGCGATTTATAATGCAGTTTTAGTCATTTGTATCTCTGCCTGAATTGTTCTATAAGGAAGATGGCTATTTCATCATGAAATTCAAATCTAGAGAAGATAGGGGCACAGTGCTGAGAAGGAGGCCTTATACCATCTATAACAGAGCTATGTTTCTCCATGAATGGAAGCATAATTTCTCTTTGAAGGGTGACATGGTGAGAGTGTGCAAATTTGAGTTAAATTCCCTAAAACGCCTCTACATTTATGGGGAGCTAAGAACTCAGGGAAGATATGGAGTGCCCTTGGAAAACCTATCGTCACTGATGAATGCATGACAAATAAGTTGAGGGTATTATATGTAAGACTGTTGGTGGAAGTTGATATCTCATAGGAAATTCCTGAGAGTATTAACATAAAAGACAAAGGGTAAAAAAATAGGCAGATGGTGGAGCTGGAATGGAAACCTTTGTTCTGCACCAAATGGCAACTGGGAGGGCATAGGTGTAAGGAAGCTATACCCGAATGGAAAACATTTCAAAAAATGGAAGATGAAACATATAATAAAAATGTTGAGAAGAATGAAAGTACAAAGGAAAAAAATAATCAAGGAATACAGGAGGGACACGAAATTAATGAAGAGAAGGGGAATGAATGGAGTTTAGTGAAAAGTAAAATTAAAGGGAAAAAAGTGGTAGAAAACATCAGTCAGTTGGAACTGAATGGGATACAGACTAGAACAAGTGAAGGTGTTGTGAGAACCCGGGGGTTTGGAAAGATCCATCAAGTTCTTATGGACAAGTAACATGATAGTTATATGGAACATGAGAGGGCTATATAAAGCAGCCAAAAGTTCTATTAGAAACTCTAGTAAAAAAAAAGAGAAGGCAGATGCAGTAAGAGGAAAACCGGGGATGAAATGGTCTTATTTGGATGATTATGAAGCACATCCAAACGGAAGGATTTGGATTTTATGGGATAAAAAATAGAGTGGATTTGAAGCTGCACAATTTTACTGACCAGATGCTGCATGTAGGAGTGTATAGAGTTGATGATAGAGTGTTGTACTGGTTTAAAACGATATATGCGGCAAATCAACTGAAAAATAGAAAGCAGTTATGGAAGGAGATTGAAAAACTACATGCCAAAACAACAGGAGAACTGTGGCAAGTGATTGGGGGGATTTCAACAACGTTCTGACAATGAATGATCGTGTTGGAGGTAATGAGATTCAGAGAAATGAATACTGGGATACAGAAAACATGATGAGTAGAACGAGACTTTTTGAATGTGATAGTACATGAGATTATTTCACCTGATCAAACGAAAAGGTAGATGACATCATTTACTCAAGGATTGACAGAGGTATAGGTAATTTGTAGTGGTTTCAAAGCTTCCCTGATGTAAAAATTGAAATTCTGGAACTAGGGAGTTTTTGATCACGCAATGTTAAGGGTCAGAATACATGAGGAAAAACAGAGAAGGAAAAAACAGTCCTGCAAATTTTAAACTGTTAGCTGGAGAATAAAGAATTTTTGGAGGAAATTAAAAGGAGTTGGAATGAGGAATTAGAGAGTAGACCAATGTTTATTAAGTGGAGAAAGCTGAAAAGATTACAAACTGTTAAGAAAATACAAAACAATTGTCCGGGGTGAAGAAAAAGTTAAGGGAAGGTAGGAATGATTTATTAACAACCTAAAAAGGTCTTAATACAAGAATAATGGATAAGGAGATAATCCTAAAGGTAGTAAAATATACTGAGGATGTTATAAGGTGGAATGAAATATATGAAAAAATAGCAAAACAAAAGTCAAGATAGACTGTACTGACATGACACTTTATTTTTATAATATGTAATGATATAACCTAAGGGCCCCATTTCCCCCCCCCCCCCCCAAATGCCCATAAACTTTAATATCAGCCCTGTAGAAACAAAGTATCATTTTGACCCGCCCCATCATAAACCAAATGCTACAACATTGTACTCCCTTCACCCAATCGAATCTGACAATTAAAGTTGTCGAACTTTGATTATATATTTGAATATATATATATATGAACAATAATCTTATCGTACGTGATATTGTTAGATTTGTTCAAACATGTAGTTTCTAAATATTAATTTTTACGTGCTATTATTATACGTACTTACATATATTTACAGTCAAACATGTGTTTTGAATACCGTGAAAAAGATTATGTACAAATTTCCCAGGAACGGAGGGACTTTAGACAGAAACCGATAAATACCTCGATGTATGAACTCATATTCACAAGATCAAAACTACTTTACATAGACGCTAGAAGGCCTCTCATCTCCGTAACCGATGGTAAATTCTCGGACGGATACACTTTAGCTACAAGTTGTGCAAAGCTGTCATATTTGTCAAGAAACTCCTTCTGCCAAACAAAAGGATCTTATTTTCTCAGAAAAATGCTCAAGTTGGCTAATGCTGAAACACTGAAACTCAAATCCAAAGTTCAATCACCTACCTTGCATTTGTCCCACAGTGAAGGCAGTAACTCCTCCGAGGTTAGATTCTTTTGTATCCGTTTGTACATCGTCCCGATACACTTGTCAACCTACGCAAATGATGTTATTAGCAATCAGATACAGAAAGATGGAAAATCAGAATTCAGTTTATGATTACGCGACTTACCCCGGACAAGCTCGATTTTACCACCTTTCGGAGGTCTGATTTCGACATTCCAAGTTGGTATTGGATCTGTTATTTGAATGAGTATATTGTCAGCCTTTGGCCTTTAACAATGTACAATAAATACCACAGATAATAACATAAATATAGTGCCTAGCTATTGCTTGATTGGCTGTATAATATACAGCACTAGTAAACTGATTAATGGACATGTTTTCCAAAGCTAAGAATCCATCTTGCATCCAGTTACTATTATAATTAATTTGCAAACGCTGCGAGTAGAAAAGGCATTAGAGGAAATGTTGCAATCACATAGTAATAATATCCGTGACGCGAGCCTAAAGCAGATATGAAGCAGCTTGCTAGTGAATGAAAAATGGATCAGTGTGTAGCCACTCAAACTTACCTCTTCAGGTGGGATGGTGTGCATTAAGTCCTCAATCCTCCGAGCAAACTGGAACAACCGTTCAAATTGCTGCAATTAAGAGTGTTTTCCAACAAAGAGATAAAAGTTAATGTCTCAGGTATAGCAAGACAATATTTGCTGAAATCTTAAGAAATACACCATTCATTAAAAAACGGAGGGAGTATAATGAAAGCGTCAGAAAGAACAACTTACGTAATAAATGATAGTGCTAATGACCTGAGTGCAAGCCTGTTCATACGCTTCACTAGCTTGGTGATAAAATTTCGCTAAAGGGCGAACGACATTTGCAAGGTCATAAAGACTGTACACAAAGTAGTTTCAGTAAGAAGCTCAACTAGCTAATCACAGGCTAACTATAGAAATGAGTTAGCTATAGAGGTACCTGTTCTGAAAAGCAGCATAGTTCTCTAAAAGAAAAATATCTTGATACTTTGGATCGGCCTGACTGATTCTATCCAACGTCACAAACATGAGAGTCACCTGTCCAAATTATCGCGGTGAATAACAAATACTGTATTCACTATTTGCACGAATATTGAACTTCAAAGAAAAAAAAAGAAATCAAGTAAGGAAAACAGGGCACGAGGATTGCACAATGGAGCATTTGCGGCCTGTAAAGTTTAATTTTACATAATCAGATTTGACAAACCAACTGGGAACTTCATCCAAGTGAAGGCAGTTTTTATGAAGCTATCATTCGTCATTCAAAAAAGAGAGCTACTGAACAATTATGAGAATGAAATTGTTGGAACCAATAACTTACAAACTTCGTATATGCCTGATCAACCAAATCCCTAGACTGTCCTTGGATGTACTGTTCCATACGAGTTGCAAGCGCAGCAAACCTGCATAATGAGTACAGCCATTATGTCCGAAAATTCTTGGATCTTATTTAGAGCACATGTTTCAGTGACAGTAAAACTTTTATAGGAAATCTAGTAAATATTACTACTTCTGTCCCAATTTAAGATTCATATTTTTGTTCCTTTTTTTTCACAATCATCAAGGGAAACTTTTGATATCAGTATATTTAATTATGTGTAACGAATCTAATAAGCAAACTTACAGTAGCAAAGAATACTACAGTAGCAAACTTGTTTATTTTACCTGGGTATGTATGGTATGACTCCTGCCTGCTTGACATTTCGTTCATAATTTTCTATCTGGTGACAAGCCACCTCCACAAACTGCAATAATTTGACCATAATGTTCAAAATAAACAATTGTTGAAGCCTACAACGTGCACAATTTGAATAGGGATCTATATAACTCACACGGCTAAATTGCGACGAAATTCTAGATTCCAGATCATCGAGTAATGAGCGCACAAAACCTGCTGCATCAGCTTTGTGGCCGGAAATATAACGTTCTGTTATACCGTGCATTGATATGCAGCGCAAAGGATCGATTTTATACGCCCAATCAACCACAGCATAGAAGTCTTCCTGTATAATGGATACAAGAACACATCTATATAACTCATCAAACAAGAAAAAGAAAACTGATCCACTCCTCTTCCAAAGGAAAGTACTGCTAGAACAGTTTAAAATTAGAACCGTCAATAATATGGTTTAAATTTTTTTCTACACTATCTTAATTCACCAATGTTAAACATTCTTCCAAAAACATACCATCTCAGATGACATTATGCAAACCAAGACAATTTTTACCTTGCACCTTGTCTATCCAAGAGAAGTTAAGTCATTATGAAATTACCTGAATTCCATCAAGTAGATCATGGAGAAATTCATTTAATGCCTCCAGCTCTCCAATGTTCTTACCTTAAGAATCACAAAAATGAAATTTTCAAAAAGTTCCATGAGAGTATGCCAAGATGATGGTTACAATAAAAAATTAAAATGATTTACTAGCTTTGTTGTCCTTTTCATCAATGTCCATAATGCCCAAACCAACATCATTTTGATCCTCATCATTCTCGATCCCACTTTTGTTTACAAGGACGGGAACTTCAAAACACATGAAGTGTGCGAAAAATGAGCTCTGCAACATAGGCAATTTAAGGTATTAGTTTATAAGAAGACTATAGATTAGATTGTGCGACAGACAGAGGGAGAGAGAAAACCTCATCCACAAGAAGAGGAATGAAAATGGCGAGCATCTTGGCATACGCTTCTGAAACTATAGAAGTATCAGCATTGTTAACATTTTGACTGGAACCAGTAGAACCTTCAAGCCATGCTGTAGGATTTCGTGGTGCTTTGATACTAGCACGAAGTTCATTGGCAAACTCTCGAGCCTAAAATGGAAAGAATGAGTAAACATTTAATTTATAACTAATCAATAGTTCAAAAGTACGACTGAGAACAAAAATTAAATCCAACAGTTAATAATTCAAACTAAAACACAGACCAAAGCAGCAAAACCAAGGTATTTGCTCCAAGATTAACAATGGTGCACCTCGCGGCGCAATAGCAAGTTCATGGAGCAACTATAAGCTTTCCTTAGTGGACCAAGGCACTTCTTATCAAGAATCTGCAAGATTCAAGGTAAATTATAAAAAAAATTGAGATAAGCTAGATAGTAAGCCTACATAATTAAAAATATTAGCAAAATTTTATTCATCAGAACCTTCAACTGTTGCAAAAGGCGAGAATATGTCCTACACTTGTACCGAAGATCAGTGTGATCAGGCCTCTTTAACTGTCCGCGCTGTTCAATTAAAGTCAGCAACAAATCTAGGATCCTCTGCAATTTATTTATCAATAAATGTAATGAACGGTAAGAATACCTGAGAAAAATAGCTCTTGTCACTAATAATGAAATCCACCAAAGTAGCAAAATAGTTCCTCAAGAACTCAGGTGCTCTCTGAACATAAGTAGCTTTCAACAACTCCAGTTCTGCTCGTCTTTCCCTAACCTGTATAAGTTCAATCAATAGTTAATCTTTATATATGAAAAAAAATAAAAGCAGTTCACAAAATATATACATTAAGAATTTATAATACCGCCCGCATGTTTGCAAAGGTAGGATCCAAGTTAGGAACTTGAAGACTGTGCATAGCATCTGTAAGCCACTCACATGCTTCAATACTTCGAAGCATCCCCGACTCATCAAATGAACCATCTGTCAGACAATTCCTATACTGCAACACAAAAAGACAGTCATTTCTTTAATAACTGCGAACTTCACAAAAATAATTTTAACACTACAGAAAAACTAAAGGGGAGAAACCAATCAAGTATTAGTTAAATATCAGGGAGCACCTCTGAAGGAATACACAATCTTTCAAGAAGTTTATCGAGTTCCTCAACTAATAATTTATTGTTAACGGATTGCACTTCCAGCTTGTTATTGCGAGTTTCTATCTGCACATGAAACAACGTATGTCAATACCATTTTAATAAGTTATGAACATAATTCCACATGTTCAGAATTCATTGTACACATAACATACTAACCGATTCGATATGCTCCCTCATGTGTCTGAGTTTTACATTGAAGACGCTTAACCACTGGTCTGTGTCCTCAACACAGTTAGTTGCCGACTCTAAACCCTGTAAAACCTATAGGACAACAAAATTAATTATAAACTGAACAAAATTAGGAAGCACTGATAATCCGTGTAATGTGAGATCAAAATCTAAGCACCATCACACATGGAGAGCTACATGCTAGCCTCAAGAGGCCTAGCTCAAACATAACATCTTTAATAATGGCTCTCAAATGCAACTAAAAATCAATAATTCCAAATTAGAATTCAAAATCAAGATAATGAAGAGTACCATCTATTGGTAAGAATTCATGCTCTTCTGTAAACTATTCTAGCTGGAAGATTATAAAGGCACGTATAAATTCCATATGAAACAGTAAGAAATATACAATTTTTTTTAATATTTTTTGGTCTCTAGTTAAAGTAGAAATGCTAGTTGACAGACCAAGAGTAGAAAATAAATGCAAACCATCAGTGAATATAACACATTTTTCTGGTATTTTCTTGAAATCTACATCAACCTCACCTCCTCTACTAATGGCTCATTTTCCAAAATAGCATGAAGGTTTGCAGCTTCGAGAGCTTGAAGCTCTCGCTTTAATCTCTCTGAAAATTCATCCGCTTCCCCAATACCCATGACAAAACTGCAATCAATGCCCCAGTTATTTAAGATCAGTATGCATATTAATATGGTGAATGGAAAAAATAGAACATTAATGTTGATTAAGAGGAGGTGTCTACAGGATTTCGAGGTTACTTGCATGGTTACAATTAAAATTTTAAATGCAGACAAGAAACAAGAATATTACAAAAGGCAATACTACAACAAGATACAAATTCACAAGGATAAGCTTATTGCAATTGGGGGAAAAATATTGTACACCTCAAACCAATAAACATTTCATGATAGACCAACTTTCTTTCCTTCTACTCCCTCTCTCCCAAAAGATATAGTCTTCCTTGCAAAATCGGTTGTCAATTTAATACCATCTTTCCTACAATCTTTTCTAATTCTGTAAGTTCTTACTATTATTTTACTCACTTATCGTTTTGCTAACTAGTCGTCATCCTCCTACTTACTTTACTTTTTCTTACTTCATTCTCAGTACATTCTCTCTAAATATATTTTGGGACGGAGGGAGTGTTTCTTAATCTCTTCCAATCTTATGAAAACAACACTTACGATTCTAAAAGAGCTGACATATCATCATCTTCTGCTTGTGAAACAAGTTCTCTTTCAACTGTCACCCTCATATCACCCTTGATCAACAGAACTTGCAGTCTCTACAGGCCCATCTTGAACATCCACTCTTTGCTGAGTCATTGCAGGTGTATTCTCCTGTTCAAGTGAAAAATAAAAATATTTCAACACAAAAAGTAGAAAATCCCCATATGAAAATTAAACACTCAGTGCATAATATGAAGAAGTCCCCAAGCCAACAAAGTTAAACAGTAAATTGAGCTATATTAGTTACATCAGAGCAACCATGTAGCATTTATGAGATAAAACAGACACAAAAAATAAAGAAAAAATAACCTTAACCAGGCTCTTTTCAGCTACCAGGATAAATTTCAAACACACACCTTAGCCCAAAGAGCCATCTCCACCACATCTATGCCAACAAATTTAGGGAGACGACCCATCGCGTCTTTGCATATGTTCAAGATACCCATCAGGAGGCGGTTTCTGTGGCCAGCATACAGACAAAGGAAGTTAATTAAGGAACCATAACACTTGAATATTTAGTAAATTTTAACCAAAGAATGATTAGATACCTATCGTCAACATTGCGCATGGTCCACTGAGGCGGAGCAACACTCTGACTTCTAAGGTTATCGAACCCCTGCAGAAAGCAGACAAATAGCAAAATTTTATCAGTCCCCATGGAAAAAGAGCTCCAAATTTTAATAGACACTAAGACTAAGCCATCATCAAGTATTGTCCACAGAGTAAAAGTGCATATACCAATGTAAAAGTGCATCCACTGGGATCATTCGTCGCAACTTCTACCTTTGAAAGATGCTTCAGCTTGTATAATTTTGCAGGCTACAGAAGCAAAGAATGATTTTATAAACAGCTTCAAAGTTACACAATACCTCAAAAAAATGCAGGGAAAAAGAAGTGATTCTCAAATAATCGTTACATAAAACAGGAATAAAGATCAATAAAGCTAGAGATGATCACCTCAATAACTCCTCCGTTAGAATATTTCATCATGCGTAGAAATGCTTTCGTCCGCGAACCTTTGGATTTTGCTGCAAAATACCTCATCGAGTGAAAATTATTGAACTTCAAGAAACGTAATTCGCATAAATTTACGTACTGGAGATGGCGAGAACCCTAGGCTTGGCCATGTGAGCGCGGCTTAACTTGGCGGATTTTCCCCAGACGCCGGGACTCTTGGCGACCCGGATCGACAAAACAACCCGGTGCTTGGTGCCTTCAATGGCAGCCTCGCAAGCTCTACGCAGCTCCTGGTCCTCGGCGCTCGATTTCGCCATTTTCTCCTTCTCTCTACAACCTCTCTTCTCTGCATGTAATTCTTCTCTACATGTAAAGAGGAAACAAAACCAATTAAACGCGCGCAATTTGCTAAACGACGCCGTTCAAGCGCCAAATCACGACGACCGCCTTTCGATCGTGTAAAAAATAAATTAACAAACAAAATCAGTCAAAATTAGGAAATCGCGGAATTCCTTCTTACCACGTAGTAATTATAAATTCTCAATTGTGGTGAATATATTTTTTGATTTCAATTAAGGAAGTAGTTTTTGTTTCATGTTTCATGTTTTAATCATTTGAATAATTACACGTTTAACATTCATGAAAAACATTCAGGCAAAGTCTTGGGAAAGACCGTCTTTGCATAGGCATATGGAAAGACGGGGTTAAATTAGAATTATAGAAAGGTAAAAAGTTTTAGTTGCAATATTAAATTTTTATTATGCAACATGTAAGAGTGATAAGTTTATGACCCGATTATACAACCCAAAATTTTATTTTGATTTCTTCAAAATTTTCATTTTAAACCTTGGTCTTTCCATAACTTATGGAAATACCGTCTTTCAAGAGACGGACTCAAACTTTCATGTTCAAATCACAATTCGATGAAAATATTCATTGGATTCTAGTTTCCAACCTTAGAAAATTGTTAAAATTTCGATGCTAGAAGTTTCATAGTTCAATTACCCATACTACAAACACGTATTATTATTAGGCTTCTAAATTTAGATATCTAAAAACAAAAGTCTTGTCTAAGTCAAAACATCCTAGTAACTAGACTAAAGTGAATTATAGAAGTTAAAATGACTCCATAAACCGAAGTATGAGTATGGTGTTGTCCAATTTGAATCCAACATGTCAGTTTTGTTTTTTATTTTCCAAAATAGCCCATCTGGCTTATATTAATATAGTGGAACTCTCACTTATAATCGAGGTTATCACCGCCTCTACTTTCAGCGAATTTAGGATGACACACCCAACAATTCTCTCCTAAAACTAAGGATCACACAACCTGTGTATCTTCTCCCCAAGCTATCTTGTAAAACTATATCTGGGGAGCGACGCAAGGCGCCATCAATAAGGCACAACCGAGAGCCTCCCGCATCAGGCACACAATCCACCACTCAACAAGCTCTAACCATGATTTTAATACCATTTGTTGGGACTGCGAAACGCAACCAATATAAGTATGATATTGTTTTTTTAGGGGCAAACTCGCATGGTTTAAACTTTGTGATCCTTCCTAAAAGAGTACACACTTATATCCAAGACATTTGTTGGATCAACTTCTAATGTGAAACTTGGCCTGGACACAACCAACAATTTTTGCCACCTATTTCATCATACACGATGCCACCACTTCTAATGAAGAATTATCTTGTAAATGAGGTTGTTATCGAGGCAACAATGACATGAGATCTTCCTTCTTGGTATGTGTTTTAACATAGAATATGAATAATTATATATAGTGATCACAAAAATACTCAAATATGTAGACAAAAGGGGCTCCGAACACCTAGTTAACATCATCAATGATGATTTAACCTAGTGAGCCCAAATAAGCCACTGGACCTATTTCATCCCAATGAAACCAAACCAAAATGGTCTGCGGCTTGATTGTATTTATCGGCATTAATGGTATTGAAAAGAAGTTAATTTTTACACAAACACTACTAGGGTAATTCCGGTATAAATACAAGGTATGTATAGACTTTAATATTCATTCATTCTCATATGGTATTCATACAGTGACTAACTTAAGAATCAGAGAGTTTTTCCCGGAACTTTACGGAGCTTGTTTCTTGCAGATCACGACCAAATAACTTAGGGTGCGGCCTGATCGGATTCTAGACACATAATTCAACTATTTGTTCGGCTCTTATATTGCATATTAAGTTGTTCATTTCAATAATGCATGAAAAGCCTTCTAAGGCTTCTATTTAAGGAGGTTTCCTATTTTTGAACAACAAACACCATCTTAAGCACTTCCGACGTAGGAAGTGATGACAAAACGGTTGAGCCTCACAATGGATGGCTCCCTAATATTAAAGTAAGGTGGTACTTTCCAAACTACCATCGAACAATGTTTATTGGAGGATGGTGAGATATTTACTGCCGTGTAAATGGTAGTTAGAAAGAGGTTAGATAGTAACCATTGTGTAACTGGTAGTTAGATGACAACTTGATGAAACCTTTGTAAAATTATACATATTTTCGAGGTTGGAAGTATTGGAGAATAGGTTTACTTTATGGTCGAAGACACTTCTAAATTTGTAATTGTCAACTGGGAAGTATTTATATCAGAAGTATTTATACCGTTTGATGCACATTTCAAATTCGAAGCCGTCATCGGTAAGTTAAAAAGTGTAGAACCACAAATATTTCGAGTTTGGAAACGTATGATAGGCGAGGGCTTACTCTACCTATTGGGTAATTCTAATCGAATTTTGGAATGGATGATTGAATTTGGAGATTAGTTCCTGGTATCTGATAGAATAAATTCCCACTGATTGCGTAGTATCCGTCAAAAATTGAAGGAGTTAAGGTATATTTAAATTATTAAAATTTTAGTTGATGTATAGGTGAATGTAGGGTGGGTTTGTGATTGTAATGAGTATTCACCCACATTGTGCCATGTATGTTGTTTAATTAGTTGAATTAAATGTGTGTGCGTGTGTTGGCACAACATAGTGGATCGTCATCATATTTTTGAGTCCAGCTTTAAACTCTACATTTGGTATCGGTAATTGATAAAACATTTTATTGAAGCGTGGCTTCACAAGATGTGGAATCCAAAAAAAATATGTTCGACATTGTAGTGTCCATGTAAGGATTGGAAGAGTAATGTATATTTGGGCGTGGGAGGATTGCACACAAATGTTATTCGTTGGGGATTTCAGATATCATATACTAAGTGGATATGTCATGGGAAACTCAGTGATGATTGTGATGATGCATTAGACAAGGACAATACAAGTTACAATGAGAAGTTGAACAATATGAAGGACGAAGTTGGAGAGATTTTTTTTGTTAAACATGAATTCTGCAAGTAAGGTGAGCGATAAAATAAATGTGATGAGTCTCAGCACACGATGTTTAGCGTCACACGATGTTTATTGATGATGAATTTGAAAGCAAAGTTTGGTCACATTGTCAAAGTAATGACAGAGGCAGTGTAGTTGGTATATGATTAACTCCTAGAGGGTAAAAAATTACATGATCGTGTCTATGATGCTTCGAAGGTGCTAAGTACAACGGGAATAGAGTTAGGGAAGAGTTAGTTTGTTCGAATGATTGTATGCTCTATCGAGGAAGGAAAAAGATAGAGAAAGAGTCCGAGTAATCAAAGAGACAAACTCTGGAAAAATTATTTTGGTACCTCCCAATCATTCCTAGGTTGAAACAGTTGTTTGCGAACATGAATTATGCTAGAAATATGACATGACATACATATAGAGCCAAAACTAAATATGATGTTAGTTTGCATATCCTGATGGAGAACAATGGAAGCAAATAGATGAAATGTACCCAAACTTCAAGAATGAACCCATAAATTTATGGTTAGGATTGTTCTCTGAAGATATATATGAATCATTTTGGAAATCAGAGCGGCACACTCAATTCTTAGCCTATTATAGTTGTTATGTATTACCTGACATCATGGTTGGTGATGAAGTGTAAATATGTGTTGTCTTTGATAATTTAGAGACCTAAACATTCCAAAAATGACATTGATGTGTGCTTAGCACCTTTGTTTGATGACTTGAATAAATTTTGAACAAAAGACAATTAGACGAACAATGGGTATAGAGATGAGAAATTCAATTTGAAAGCCATTTTGTTCTGTACAATCAATGATTTCCCTGTATATGGTAATTTGTAAGGATATTCTATGAAAGGATATCACGCATGTCCAGTTCGTGAAAGGAATACTCCCCTCGTCCTAGATAAAATGACATGTTTACTTTTGGATCAAAGTTTTAGGATAGTTGATGTGATAATGAATAATTGTGAAAAAGTATGGATATTTTGGGAAAACAATGGGTCCAGTCTCAAAGTTATTAAATATAAAGAGGATATTGTGAAAATTTTAACAGCATATTCTTTGCATTTTGAGTAATTTTCATAGTATGTCATTTTAATTGAGACTGACGAAAATAGAAAACATGCCAATTTTTGTGGGACTCGGGGAGTACTATATATTTTTTGTCAATTACAACCTGGGAAAAATTATTTATTTTAGTCACAAGAGGTTTTCCCCCGATGGATCTCCCTTAGTGTAGTGCAAAGTAATGGTTCAATGAGGTTGTTGAGAAAGACACGACTATGCCCTAATAATATGTTTTGAGATTTGTGAAACTATTAAAACCAACAAGAGTTTATCTAGATGAACAAATTACTTTAATCGGATATGTATTTTTTTAAAAATCAAATAGCCCAAAATATGCTTCCAGGATACGGACCAAGACATATTTTATCAACCTCTTTTTCTCTCTTCCCACCTAAAAAAGCATCCGTTTATGCAATGGATAAGGATGCGAACTTCTAGGGAGAAAATATATTCTCCTCATTTATTGTTCATTTATTTCTCTTTATTTAACATGTTTAATCCATGCTTTGTTATAGGTTTATGTAGATTAGGCTAAATTAGAACCCAGGGAGCATTTGTTAAACATGTTTACCTTGTAGTTTGTGAAATTATAGATACCTCTTATTTTATGACTTGATTATCATTATTACTTGAGTTTATTATTATTGCATGATTAAGGTTACAACTAATTGTGATTATGTCGTGCTTTAGCTCTAGGTTCAAGAATGAACCGAAGAAGGTTTCATCTTTTTGTAGGTTAGGTTAGTGTGAAAATTGTGTTTATAAGTGATAACTAGGCATGATTGTTAATTAGTAAGTTGAATTAGGATTAATTGGGGGATTTTATTATTCTATGACTAATACACATGAGTTGCAGGCGATTTGACTGACATATAGCTTTTGACTAAATCATGTTGAAGTTATATGATACTCTCGAAGGTCATCTCTCGAGTTTGTGGCCTCTAAATCAATAAAATTCTAGAGGGTGTTCAAGATGGGACCCACTATTCTTACTCTTAGTTCCTAGGGGTTTATTTATCCGTAGAAGTAAGGGCTAGTTGGTGGCAACAATTAGCGCACCTCTAGCTAAACCGGAGGGAGGTGAGAGATGTTGGAGGGGGGAGGGGGTGGTGGACCCGCTGAAGTGACAATTTGGTAGTAGTATCTAATGATTCAAGCTCTCCATAATGTGTGATCAAGCATTGTAATAGGACATATTTTTAGGACGTGAATACGAATCAGGGATCAAATTGCGTCGCTAAACATATTGAGTAAGTACACCTAAGTTTCCCCATCATCATCTTTACTCTCTTTTACAGTTTGGCATGATAATTAGATTTACATAATTTGTATAGTTGTAGTTGATAGATTTTCTATCAAACAACCTCCCATTTGTATGAGCACGCACTTAGTGACACTTGTGAGTGTTGTTTGCGATGTGAACTATCTCTTAAATCCAATTTTCACTATGGACGACCCCAACTTACCTCTATATACTCTTTAGGAGTTAGTAGTAATAGGGTAGCAACACTATAAATATTATCTTCGATTTGTATGCTAGTTAAACGACGCTAGTGTGCGTATCAGTAAAGTTTCACCTTTAGCTATCATATTGGCTATGATTTCCTGTCGAGTTAGTGGAGACATAGAATCTACAACCCTACTCTTTAGATCATTCAAAACATCATTATTAATGACATTCGCTTCTTTAGGATTTATAGAATTTATAACACATAAAGAATGGACATTAACGAGACCACTATTCTTACTATTGTCAATATCAAATGAGACTATATCCCCATCAAACTCCATAGTAAATGTACCACTATTTACCGCAATCGTTGTGAATGCAATTTTCATGAATGACCTCCATAACATAATATCAATTATAAATAAATATGCAGGAAACATTAACTTATCGACCATCACCAAAATGTCTTCCGCAATCCCTTCCATATAAATGTGAATGACGTATCCCCCTCAAGTAAAACGATAGTATCAATTTAAAAAGGTCATAGTTTGAGTGTTGATGTGACGTCAAAGACATGTATTTTCCGAGGCATTTAACACCTCTTTTGTCATGATTTTGTTGGAAGATTGCTAGATTTAGGAAAGTTTACA
>JAULKK010000002.1:2405757-2416299 GCA_032355705.1 Rubia peregrina | reverse complement strand
GATCGGTAGCAAGGGGAGCTTGCAAAATCCACACTTTGTAATTAGAAGATAAGTATAGTTGTATGGTGTACTTTGTAATGTATCTCTGATTAGTGGATTTATTCTGAACTGAGTCAGACCCCGCAGATGTAGGTGGATTTCACCGAACTGCGTAACCAAGTGTTGTGTGTCTCGTTAATTATTTACTTTACATACTTGGTTAAGTTAGACTACGTTGGAACATAGGTTTGCTAGTTAAGCTAAAACGGTAAAACCAGTTTTTGAAAATTCTTTAGTTCACAAATTTATGTATTTGGTTCCACTTTGACTCCATTCTTTTGAAAAATGTTACTAGTGATAGGTTGTGTTATACAAACTCTTTCACTAGTGATATGCTGCATTTGGTGCATGTTGCAAGTCGCTTTACTTAAAATCACAACTTTTAATGTAAGGCTCTGTTCATTTGAGCTTACTTGGTGTTCAGTTTGGTTTGTTGATGTTCAATTTAGTTTATTGGTGTTGAGTTTTGTTTATTAGTGTTGAGATGAGTTTATTGATAGTTTATTTTTTCAAAAAGAAAGAAAGAAAAGAAATGTGAAAGATAGTCAAGAGAGACATGAAAAACCCCATCGCCAATCTTAGTTTTTACACCCACCAATCAAAAACTTTATCACCACTATTAATTTTTATTTTCTTCAGTGTTGAACTTATGAGTGTTGAGTTTAGTTTATTGACGTTGAATTTAGTTTATTGGTGTTGAGCTGCCTAAGCGTAAAGCGAATATGAAAGAACTGCAAAACCTAAACTATCCCTAATTTTAGAATAATTCAAAGTAAAACTCAACCAATTAAATACAACTATAACCTAATACAATTTCGGAATTGTGCATGCTTTATTTTCTCCTACAGTATGTCTTAATTTTATTGAATTGGTCACCGCCTGGCACGTATGTAATTTTCGGCAGAATTTATTGGCATTTGCATTATTTGACGGGGCAATTATATGCAATCCTAGTTCTACTGTACCTCTAGTCTTTAAATATTGACATATTTTTTTGGTCTTTTAATATTGACACCTTCATTTTTTTGGTAAAATTAATATTGTTTTCATCCACTCAATTTACCTTTTACTTTCTCAATACAATTTTCTCCACGTATTTTACTTTTTTTTTAAAAAAATTATGCCCATTTGCTTAGTGCCAATATTTGAGGACACTTTCTTTATCTTTATTGCTTTAGACACGCTTTCAGTATTCATCGGCAGTTACTTAAAAGCTGTGAGAAAACAAGCAGTCCAAAAATAATTGCGGGACTTAGACTTACTATAAATTTGCTGATAGTGCCTTTACATAGATCTTATGCAGAAAGCCAGATCTTTCTCTCAGCTCAGAAACAAGACTTTAAAAATATTTTTCACTTTGAAACTCAAGCACTTATTGGTTTCTCAACAACATGGCACAGATCATTAGTAGTTACTGCTCCCCCCGTCCAACTCTAAATTGCTTATTTTCCTTTTTGGGACGTCCCACTCTAAATTGCTTATTTCAAATCTTTCCTAATATGGTAACATTTTGATAGGTACAATTACAATTTTAACCCTCCTCTCTCCTAATAGATCTGGACCTGGGCAATGTTCACCGCTTCTTTTCGAGAAGATGTCCGCCGCTCCTCTCCGACGACCTCTCCAGATGGGATGTTGGCGCCGGTGATGGGAGAAGCTCGAGACCGACGCCTGTAAATCCCGGCGCGCGGGCTCTCTGGTAGCGGCGACTGTAAATCCCTCCAATCTCGGACTGTAAATCCCAACTGTAACTCCATCCCCCAAGGCGCGTCTGTGGCCACATCCGTCGGCGAGGGGAGAACCTCGAGACCAACCAGCTCTCCAGATTTACAATCGACACTCCGATGGCGCAGGCGGGTGGTGTCCTGGCGGCATCGATCGACGTGGGCGGGAGGTGCGTAAACTCCGATGGCGCGGGCGGGAGGTGCGTAAACTCCGATGGAGCGGACGGGTGGTGCTCGACATTCCGATGACAGCGGCGACTGTAAATCCCGACTGCGCGGGCGACTGTAAATCCCAGGCTCTCTGATACGGACGCCGCACATCAGCTCCAGACGCCGGCATCCATTTCCAGCCTCCCCCGACGGCGTCGATCGACATCCTCCGGTGGTTGGGCTGATGTAAATCCCGTCGGTCGGTGTCGATTGGCCCTGCTTGGGCCAGAGTCCCTCTTTCAGAGAGAGGGCTAGATCCGTAAATTCCAGTGCCACGTCAGCTTTCCTTAAACTTTGAGCCAAAACAAAATCAGCAAATTAGAATGGGACGGAGGGAGTATATATTAAGAGAACAAATTCTTAAAAGAAAAAAAGGAAATTCTTTAATTTCATATAAAATTTCACATCGTGATACTTTCTCTATCCCACTTCAAACTTCCGTTATTTTTTCTAGTAAACAAGGAATAAACTTAATAAAATAATATGTTAATATAAATATTATTGTATGTTATTTTATTGAATTCTTCACGGCATATAATTTTTAAATGTCACCTTTAACTATATTGTATTAGTATATAAATAAAAATATTATCGTGTGCGATATTATTAGATTCATCATAACATGTACGCAATTTTTAAATGTTAATTATTTTATAAGCTGTTAAACTTTTCATAAACACTTTTTAAAAACTAATTTTAATGTTAAAAAACTAATAACTAATTGTATAAAAAAGTACTATGACATTGGTATTAGTTCATAATTATAATTTACAACACGTTAAACTAACTTACAGGTCTAGTGACACATGATACTACTTATATCGGATATCATTTTCATCTACGTTAAAACTATATTTATTATTATCCTATTGAAACGGATACGGGATGAAACTCCCCCATTCTCACGTAACAACCTTCCCAGGAAGCAGAAACTTTTGCATGTTACTAAAATAAGTATGTTGAGGTGATGGTCCAATAGTATTTTAAAAGGTGTCAAATAATTTAAAGAAAAAAATTAAAAAAGAAATTAGAAATAAAAAACTACCTTTAACTTCTCAATCCATATATACTTGTCATAATGTTATTGGACCATCACCTCAACATACTTAATCCCCTAACATACAAAATTTTCTGCCCCAGGAAGTACTATTGGAAGGAAAGAACAAAGAAGGAGAGAAGAAACAGCAATACTAGTAGACCACTCCTTTATACAATTGCTCATTTGCAAACCAAATGTCTTCAAATATATAGGCACACGAAAATTATATGTAGTTATTTCCTTCACGCACTCACACACTTCTTTTTTCTTTTTCCGTAATCTCGATCGAGCTGGCCTAATTCTACATAAATTTCTCCCCACAATCCAACTGATAAGCACCAAAGTCTCTTAACGAGAACTCATTACTACTCTTTCTGGGTACATTATTTGTATCATGTCGGAGCCCTAAAGTTAGGGATACATGATCCCCAACATGGGTCCCATATTCGGGCAAACCCGATCCCCTCCCCGATTCCTCACCCATAAAACAGGCATATGGGGAGGGGGGCACAAGCGTCTGATCATCATTATCCTCGACCTGGCGATGATTAGATCGATGATGATGATCAGAACTGACGGTGGAGATTGTCGAGGGTGCAGCGGTGGGAATGGTGGTGGTACCTTGTAGGAGAAATGAGTTTGCCTTTCCCAAGGTGTACTGCCCGTAATTGATGATGTGCTTCGAAGGGTCCCTTTCGGAGGCATTCATTTCGGATCTTGATCTTGTTGTATTAATTAAGCCTCCTGTCACAGTTGATGATGAAGATAATAATATTGGAGTTTGTGTTTGTGTTTGGTTTTGGTGGTCCTCAACTTCTGCATCATCTGAAACATTGGCTCCATCTTCTTCATTTTTGGTTTCCTCTTTGTATATGTCTTCCACCATTGGCTTCCACAATCTTACCCTAGCATTTATAAACCAATTGGAAACCTACACCCCAAAAAAAGAGAGAAAAAAGTTAATTGTGAGCATTTAATTCATTGGTAAAAATTGAAATTAGAATTTATATTAGCATGAAATAAAAAATTATCGTACAAAAAAGTTAGGAATATGCTATTTTATTCACATAAGTCGGATTTTCACAGATCAGTATCACACGCTCTATTTTACTTAAAACCCTACCTTCAAATGAAAATTACCAAACATGTCTATTCCCTTTCAGGTGTAAAGTAATTAAGACTTAAGAGGATTGCTACTATCCATATTTTACTTCATAAAGGATAATTTTGATCTTTTCTTAAAAAATGAGACAGCATGAAGTAAAATTAGAACTAATTAAAACTGCAGACAACCCTCTCCAATTATTAACCACCCCCAAGAAATAGTGATTTTTACTAATATACCCAAGTCAGACGAACGTTTTGCTCGTCAGTAACGCTTCAAGCCTCCACCAAAGCTTTCTCTGACTTTGCCCTGCTCAGGCATAGTTCACCGTCTTTCGGGATGAAGTCAATTAAGAGGAGAGGGCTCCATTGATATTCATTTCATGCATGCATGCATGGCATGAGTCATTGATGACGGTGGCAGAGAGCAAGGACTTATGGCAGAGCTTTGTCTAGTCTTTGCAGTGAGAATGTCTTTTGCTGTATAGGGATTAGGGAATTGGCCTAATCTATAAATGTATAAAATGTTTGTCTTATTGGATACTCCCGTCCTATAATTATTGATTTATTTACTTTTATAAAGTTAAATTTGATTAACTTTAACCCCAAATATAAAAGTAATATATATACAACATATATATCATGTGAGATATTGTTAGATTCATCATAACATCTATTTTCTAAATATTAAATTTTTATACGAAATTATTGTACGTAGTTAGAGATATTGACGGACAAACACGATCATAGAAGACAATCAAAAAGTAAATATGTCAATAATCATTGGATGGAGGCAGTATAAGTAATAGAATATTAGATCAATTAGAATCAGGTTAAGAAAGGAATACCCTTTCTGATTGGTTTTGTATATCCTTTTCCATATCTGATTCTGTCTTGTATACCCTTTGTACTTTAGTATAAATATCAATACACACAACCACAATAATTGTGGGTTTTACATTCTATCACGTACAAAGTTAAAGACAAAGAAATATGACTTAAAATGAAAGTTAGGCTCGACCCATTTAAATTAAAGTTATCAAACCCACATATCTCCACCGTGACTTTATGGGGAACTGGGACCGAACACCTACCAATAACACCAAGAACCTTCGTCGAACCATTTTCTATATCCTCCTCTAGTTGCTCAACTTTGTGACATTGATCAAGTCACAACAATGCTGAAACTTGATCCCCGTCACCGCCTTCTTGGTCAAGTATATCATGCTTTGATTATCACAAAACAACTCCAGCTCATTTTGCACGATTCTGACCTCAACAATTAGCCCTTTTACCCAAAGAGATTCCTTCACTCATTTTGTGGCGACGATGTACTCGGCCTTCGCCGTAAAAGTGCAACCACCGATTGTAATTGTCCGTTCCAACTCATAGCACAATAAAATAAGGTGAATACATACCCGGTTAACGACCGCCTCTTGTCCAAGTCAATGAAGTCACCCGCAAAGTTCGCATCAACATATCCTCTCAACCTAGCCTCACCTTCATTCACCCGTTTGTCGAGTAAGCCAACATTTGAAGTTCCCTTCACAAGCTGAAGAACCTACTTTGTTGCCTCCCAATATTCTCTTCCTGGATTGGCCATAAATCTACTCACAAGGCTAGTCGCACATGCTAGCTCCGGTCGTGCGACCATGGCATACATGAGACTTCCAGTGACACTTGCATAAAGAATCCACTCCATAATCGCTTGACCCTCCTTGGTCTTTGGCACATCTTTACGGAGAGTTTGAAATGAGCCGGCAAAGGTGTTTGAACCTCCTTTGCCTCTGACATCCCGATCTTAGCCACCACCTTCCACAAATAATCACACTAAGAAATAAATAGTTCACCGCGTCTCCTATCCCGTGTGATTTCCATCCCCAAAATCTTCTTGATTAGTCTCATGACTTTCATTTCGTACTTGCTTCTCAAAAGCCCTTTCAAGTTGTGGACTTTGTTCTTGTTCTTCGACACTATCAACATGTCATCAACATATAAAAAAGAATATTCCACTACTATCAACCCACCTGACATACACACAACTATCAAAGATGCTCCGTGAGAACCCATTTCACACCAAAGATGCTCATCAAACCTCAAGTACCATTGTCTCGGGGATTGGTTCAAACCATAAAGAAATTTTCTAAGAAAACATACCTTAACTTCAACTCCAACCTTGACGAACCCTTCCGGTTGAGCAATTAGGAATCTTTCCTCAAAATTCACATGAAGAAACGCGGTCTTTACATCTATTTGGTCAGCTCAAAATCATATTGATTTATCATAGCAAGCAAAACCAAAATGGATGTGTGAAGCCCTCACAGAGCTTCTCTTTGGGTGAAGCCCTTAGCCACCAATCTCGCTTTACATCTTGACTTCTCAAACTCGACCATGTCTTTCTTTCATTTGAACACCCATTTACAACCAACCACGCATTGATATTTAGACTTGTCCACAAGTACCCAACTCTTGTTCTTATCAAGTGACGATGTTTCCTCTTGCATTGTACACTTCTATAGCTCTTTGTCCTTTCCTGTCACCGCATCCTGATATGTTTTTGGTTCCGAGTCTTCCCACTCTTCTGCGGTAAGTAGTGAAAAAGTAACTAAATTGGAGTAATCATACCTCTCTGGGGATCAGGTTTCTCTTCTATGTATGGTTCTTGCCAATTGGTTCGAGTCCAGGCTCTAATCATGACTTTCACCACCTAACTCTTCAATTTCTTCCAAGTGACTTTCATCACTAGCATCATATTTTTCCTTTTGTTCATCGCTACATTTTCCCAATAGCTCCACTCAATTCAGCTCTTTTCTCAGCAACCTTTACGCTATCCTTGACCTCTTGAATAACCATGGCTATGTAGTACTCGGATTCTCTAATGACAGCATCCCGACTAGTGACACATTTGAACGATTCACCTTTTATGTACCAAAGCTTCCAACCCTTCACACCCCCAGGATAACCAACAAACATACACCTCTTTGCTCTCGAATCTTGCTTGTGCTCTCTTTGGTACATGTAAGCCACACAATAAAATAGCTTCAAATTGTCAAGCTTCAATGGGGAACCATTCCACACTTCTTCTGGTGTCTTGCAATTTAAGGCCGTTGAAGGATATCGGTTAATCAAGTAAGCCACAGTGTTCACAACTTCTCCCTAAAACCTCTTCCGTGAACCGGCCTCAAATAACATGCACCTCACCCTCTTAAGTATTATTCGATACCCTTCTTGAACATTGTATTAGAAATCAAAGTTTGTTTCCATTCTTGAACTAAACAGGTACAAAGTGAATGAAGGAAAACTTGATTCCTATTCCGTTGCTGAACCAAACAATTTAAGAAATCCCAGTTGAAGTGAAGAGGCACACGCAGGTACGCCGCCGTATTGGCGAGTTTATTCCGTGACGAAATATTTATGATTGAGAAATAAACTAGGTAGCACGGGTACGGTAAATAGGTCACGGTACCCGTACCAGATACGTATCGGGTATGGATTTGGTGCAGATTCGGTCTGGGGACGTACCCGGTACGGTTTGACTTTTTGGGTACTTTGACCGGGTACGAGTACGATCAAGATGGAGGGTACGATTTGGGGTATATTGTACCCCATTAATTTTGAATAAAAAATAAAATTATAAATAAGAAAAAAATTGAAAAGTTGAAAAATAGAGCAAAGCCTTTCGTTCGCCGGACTTGGAGAAAAAGTTTATTGTTGAAAATTGATTTTTTTTTTCCATTCACTTTTCATGCTTATTGTTATGCTTTTCTTTGAATAGGACAATAAATTTTATTTGGCATTTTCTTATTTTAGTCTTATTGTTTAAGATATAGAATTATAATCATGTTATGTAATTTATTTGCTAATTATTGTGATAAACATTATGTTTAAACTACATTTGGATGTTTTCATTTACTTTAAATTATTTACAATATAAAATTATATTATCTTTGGTTTGGAAATAATTAATTAATAATAATAATATTTTTTATTTATAATCGTACCCATGTCCCATAATTTTCAATTTATTAAACACTGTACCTGTACTCATACCCGGCACCTAAAATCGTACCGATGTTACTTAGGAAATAAACAAGGAATCCCAATCATGAGCCCGCACGCAGCCTCCCATGACCCATCCCCTCTTGTCCATCGTCATCTTCTCCAACATTTCCCGCACTCTAAGTTTACCCAGTCCCTTACGTGCAAAACATTCCCCCCATTATTCATCAAAAAATAGTCGGTAGACATTATACAATAATACAGACAACAGCTCACTTAGCCTTCAAGATTACTTCAGCACATACCCAATAATACAATCCTAAATTCCAATCCCATCTCAATCCAAACCTTTCTTCCTTGTTTCGATTGAGTTGAGTGTATAATAATAATACTATTTGCTGGGAGCTTACTTATTGGAGATGACTTCATCTGTAGCGTCTTTTGCCCAATCCAAAGGCTTCTTCAAGAAGCCCGCAGTTGGGGTGCTTACAATCAAACCCTCTCAACTCCTATTTCTTGCAAACCCCACCTCAGATTGCTCGAAGAGGAGGTCCAAGATGGTGCTGCTGGCTTCTGTGAGTGCTTCGGCGAGTAGTGCGGCTGAGAAGCGGGATAAGAGGTACCCCGGCGAGGCTAAGGGGTTTGTGGAGGAGATGAGGTTTGTGGCGATGAGGCTGCACACTAGGGACCAGGCTAAGGAGGGGGAGAAGGAGCCTGTGGATAAGCCGGTGGCTAAATGGGAGCCTACTATTGAGGGCTACTTGATGTTCTTGGTGGATAGCAAATTGGTTTATGATACTTTGGAGAAGATTGTGGAGAGCCCTCCTTTTCCTGAATGTAAGTTGACTCTGCGTTTTCTGTTACAAGCTACTGTGCCCAATTTAATTTATGAGGTTGTTTAGTATTCATCTGTTGATTTATAAGTGTTGCTGTCTTTGGAATTGTGATACAAGCACCTGACAGCTTCTTGTTTTTTAACACGATTAACTCGATTATCTGAGTGGTTTTTTTTTTATGATTGTTTAAGCAATCTGAGTTCCAATCATTTTGAGAAATTAGTACAATATAAAATTTGTTTTTTTTTAAATTCAGATGCAGAGTTTAGGAATACTGGACTGGAAAGATCGATAGGACTTGCGAAGGATTTGGAATGGTTTAAGGAAGTAGGACATGCTATTCCTGAACCATCTGCAACCGGTGTTAGTTATGCGAGATATTTAGAGGAGTTGTCAGTAAACTATCCTCAAGCGTTTATTTGTCACTTCTACAACATATATTTCACTCATTCAGCTGGTGGGAGGTTGATCGGAAAAAAGGTTAGGTTTTGGTTATTCGAATAATAAGTATATTGTTGGATGCAGAATAGAATGGGATGAATATACGAATCCATAATTCATTATCATTGAGTTAGGTGAATGTATTCTTGTTGCGTTTATGTCTCAATCGTGGTAGTAATAGTAATATAAGTTATTAGATAAGTTATTGTGTTCATGTCTCAATCGTGGTAGCAATAGTAGTATAAGTTATTAGATAAGTTATTCGCTTATACATAGTAATTTTCTTAATCGAGTGATGGATTATTCGAATGTGATTAACCTGTAAACTGATAATCGGTTTATGGTTGACTTGAGAAGGATGTATAGATTGAGAAGGAAATTTGTCGTAGTTAGGTGATGTTGATATGGTCTTTGTGCAGTATTATTCTTGTCTGTTAACCCAGGCTAATTTTTGGATTATGATATGGTATATTTTAGTTAATGGTTTTTCTCTCATCCATTTTCTGCCACCTCTCTATCGAGTGATGAGTGATTCGACTATTAACTTATTAGTTAATACTTTGTTTACTGAGAACCATTGCTACTGACGAACATATGGAGAGTGAAGAAAGATGGTATACTGTGTATTGTTTAGTTGTGGTCGTGAATGTCACAAATTTGATTGGTGATGGCTTAGATGATTAACGGTTGATTAAAACACCTACTCTTTAATTTGTTAGATGTTGTATCAGGGAACTATTTGTTAGCACACTTTCTGTCTCTTTAATTTTTCTACCTCTATTAGTTACAGAGATTGTATTAGTTGATTTTAAGACTTTTTCATCCTTTTTGGACATTTGCATTCTGCTTTTAGTTATTGTTGTTTTGTTTTTAGCTATAACACATAGTTCAATACTTGATACATCTTTATCTCTGAACTTGTATGTTTTTTTACATATATCTGAAAAGGTACTCTTTTGCATGATCTAGGCCCTGTTCAGTTCAACTTATTTCAACTCCAATAAATTCAACTCAACTCCAATCAGCTCAACTCAACTCAGATCAGCTCAGCTCAACTCAACTCAACTCAGCTATTCTCAACTCTTCTCAGCTCTTCTCAACTCTTCTCAGCTCCTCTCAACTCCAATCAGCTCTTCTCAACTCTTCTCTT
>JAULKK010000002.1:2365809-2378932 GCA_032355705.1 Rubia peregrina | reverse complement strand
TTACCTTTGAAACCCACTGATTTGAAGGCTTCATTCAAGTGTTCCATCGATAATTTGCCCCTTGTGAACTTCCCAATTAAAGCATTACCAGCGGGTTAAAGCATAACTCGTCTCTAAGACTCTAACCAGAATTGCAGAAATTAATTTTGACCAAGCCTATCTGACCCCAAATTTGCGCTAAGTCAACTAGTCCAATGACTTTCCTTTTTCGAAGTACTCCAATGAAATTCTTGTAAAAGTTATGTAAGAAAAAGTACAAAAAGAAATGTATAATGAAAAAACTGTGAACAATTCAATTTCATAAACTCCATTGCTCCCAACCTATCATGCCCATTTACTATTTGACAATTAATACGTTTGATCACATATTTGAATAGATAAATAAAACTTTGAGCACATATATGAATAAATAGATAAACAATATGTGATATTGTTGGATTCGTAGTAATTAAAGGTTTCTAAATATTGACTTTTTATTTGTCGTTATTATACGTAGTTAAACAATTTAACGGTCAAATTTATTTTTTAAATCCCGAAAAATGCCTTTTCAGTTTGTGCTGAGAAGGAGGGAGTACAAATAAAAATGATTAAAAATGTATAACACGAATCTAACAATATGCCGCATGATAATATCCTTACTTATATAAATAAAATTTTATTGTTTAAATTAGTCAAAGTTGACTAAATGAATAGTACAATTGCAGCTTATACTGAGACCGAAGGAGTATTATAAACTAAATATATAATAGAATATGATTGAATATGACAATCCCATTAAACCGACTAATGGTTAGACCAATCATGAAAAATCCCGTTTCAATAACTTTTAGGGTAAAATTATAATTATTTATACATTATGATACATTTTCAAAGTTATATAAAAAGTGTCGCGATAAATAAAAACATACATCAAATCACCCCAATACTTACATCAATTATAAAAATGACCCTGTCTAATTGTTATTCAATCTAAAACAAAATTTTGTATAAAGAATATATAAAAACGTGAAATACTTCATTGCATATTGTAACATTTACATTTAAAATTACTCCTATGTCCCAGATGAATCAACACACTTTTTAGTCAATTTTCTAATGTCATGTTTGACCAATGATAACTTATTAACGATGATATTTTAAAAAAATAAATAGTCAGACTCCTTCTCATTAATATCGAAATGAGTTACATTTGTGGTTGATTGTAGACACAATCACCAGTGTTCATCTATCTATTTGTAACTGATAAACTAGTAGACGCTAGTCTATTCTATTACAGTTGATGAACAGATAAACTTTTGAACACCATAACGAACATGGAAAAAGCCTAACTATTACAAGGTGGAATAAAAAATCCCACATAGCTGGCTCACTGAGAGTGAGTGGGGTGAGCCTCCCCACTTGAGCTCCACACCGACATGGTTGAACGTAACTTGCTCCACGCCAACTTGGCGTATAGAGACTGGAAGACCATCATTTATTAGGGGGGAGAAATTTCTCCGAGATGCGTCTGGTCAGTCGAACACAACTCCCTGATTGCCTTAGTGGCTAACGGTGATATTTAGAAAATACATCATGCAGTGAATCCAACAATAACTCACATGATGATATTAGTTTTATATACTAGTTGAAATTTATGGTCAAGCGTATTTTAAGAAAGTTGATTAAAAAGTGTGCAGACTCAGTTGGGACGGAGGGAGTACAATGTTTAAGTTAAATTGTACGGTTTTTAAATTAAATACTCCCTCTGGTTTTCTAACATTGGTTTTGTTTGACTGGAGAAAATTTTAAGGCATATTTTGCCATCAATAACTTTAACTGCATATAATAACGGACGTCGTGGGAGGTGTCTTTGGATTCTTCGTAACATGTAATTTCTAAAAAGTAAAATTTTACAGTCCGTTAATGCATGAAATTAAAGTTATCGGTGATCAAACATGCCTTGAAAAATTTTCAGAAAAAAAGGAGACATTGTTTAAAAACCAGAGGGAGTAGAATAGTTGCCCTATACTAGTAGTTTAGGAGAAAAAAAGGCAAGTTATGCATGACATCACATGAAGACATTTGATTTCTCCTACTGTTCTACTGCAACCCGGTGTTACTTAAGAAGCCCATTACACGCCTCGTGCTTCGGATGATTGGGCATAAGCCAGTAAAGCCCATTAATCATACTTTGGGTGACTGGGCCTAAACTAGTAAAGCCCAACAGCATTGGCTCATCAGTTAGGATAAACTTTATATTAGTACTGCTTAATTTTCTTTTACACTCTGTGTTAAAATATACCATTGTACTAGGAAATTTCAAGATAACATCCACTAAAATGAATTGTTAATATTCCAATACTACAATTTGTGTAAATATTTTAAAATAACCAGCTATAATAAAAGGATTGAGTTAGAAGAAACATGTGGATATATTATTGGAATGACTAAAATTAAAACCCTCAAACCAGTGACTCTATCTATTTTCTTAAATTTAACGCACTTAACATTTCGTATGTTTGGTTAACATTGATGCATTTCCCCTGATGGTAAAAAGTGAATCAGTTTCCACCATTTATTAAAAAAAATTGACCTCTTCACTCAATTCAACTTGCAAAAATAGCTTCTAAATTTATGGTGTGAAACATAATAAAACGGAAGGAATATGTTGCGGTGATTTTCTTCTAGGGAGGATAAAAATCCAACCTCTCATTTGCCAATGATTTGTGTATGGCGCATTTGGTTCGAATGATTAGTTTTAGGCATAAAGTCAATCATTTTAAACATGCCTAAGATTCTAGAGATATTCTCCTATCCAAAACCAAACTTGTAGGAATTCTTACGGGAAAAAAAGAACAGGTAACAAATTGAGTTATAAATTTACAATCTAAGTAATCTTCGTAATTATTATATACTGTATCATATTATTCATACTATAAGCAGATGCGTGTTTCTCTTGAAAGACGGTCTTTCCATGTAATTTAGAAGAAACCAAGATAAAAAATTTGGTTTGCATTAATCGGGTCATAAACTTATAACCACAATATGTTTCATAATAATTTTTTAATATTGCAATCAAAACATTTTACCTTTCTATAATTCTAATTTAACCCCATCTTTCGTTATACCTATGAAAAAACCGTCATTCCCAAGACTTTGCCTAAGCAGATACTCTATTTAGGCAAAATCTTGGGAAAGACCGTCTTTCCATAACCCTATGGAAAAACGGAGTTTAATAAGAATAATAAAAGGTTAAAGGTCTTAGTTGCAATATTTAAAATTTATTATGCAATGTGTAGTAGTTATAAAGTTTCTAACCCGATTCATGCAACGCTAAAATTTTATTGTTCTAATTTACACTTTAAATCTTGGTCTTTCCATAACTTATGGAAAGACTCTATTTCAAGAGACGGACTCATTTATTTATTTTAAATCTGGCTCAACTTTATTTAATGTAATCATTAACAACGGTTTTTCAGCGATTTTAAAAATGCTCGATTTTAAAGACTGATTAATTAATTCACCTATTTTTACCCTCAAACGATTGAGATTTCACTTGCACCTTTGACCTCCAAAACCGTTGTTTGAAATCAAAATTGTAGTAGTTTAATTTTTAAACTTCAAAATCATAGTTTGACATCAAAATTCTCATTACCAGTTTCCTAGTCTGAACCAGTTCATAATTTTACATTCATAATTTAATCATCAAAACAAATATATGACCACTTATAGGATTAATAAGTGTTGAAATATATATCCCACATCAATTTGTTTACAAAGATAACGACTTACCTATAAGGTCTTGGTCACCTCCATTTGCCATTTGATTTTAAAATAAAAGTCCAAGATATCTTGAAATTTAACTCCATCTTTAACCGATTGCCATCCGTCGAATCAGTGCATTAGGATATCATTTTTCACGAACATCAACATAAATCAGTGCACCGTTTAATAATTAAATTGTTAAATAAAATGCTTAAAATTTTACCAGCAAGTATTTTGTAACACTCTGACCTAGTGGTAAATCAGTGCACCTTTTAATAATTAAATTGTTAAATAAAATGTTTTAAATTTTACCAAGAAGTATTTTGTAACACTCTGACCTAGTTATTATATTATTTTAAAAGTAAATCCAAATGAGATGAGATGGAGGAATACCAACAAGGCAACAAGCATTTAGTTTTAAAACTATATCTGAATGAGATGAGATGGAGTCCGTATCTTCAAAGATGGTCTTTTCGTAAATTATGAAAAGATCAAGGTTTAAATTGCGAATTAGAAAAAATTAAGATAAAATTCTCGGTTACATTAACAGAGCCATAAACTTACAATTACTGTACGTTGCATAATAAAATTTTAATATTATAACTAAAACCTTTTAGCTTTCTATAATTTTAATTTAACCACTTTTCCATACGACTATGGAAAGACGTGTTTTTCTAAAACTTTGGCTATATATTTTTATATTTTCCTTCATTATAATCAATTAGATAGATAAATCAACTTAATCACCTGGTTTAAGCCGTTTATCTCGGCGAACGGAAAATAACGTTAGGTATAGGACCCCACGGTGACAGCATAAACCTCTCCAAAGTCCAACAATTCGCATTATACGACACTCACGAAAGATCGCAAGAATCCCAGCTAGAGTTTGATAAATCCATTCTTTCCATTTCTTTTTATCAAACCCAGTTGGGGTTTAATTTTCATCAAATTCAGTTCCACACGCACCGTTGTCTTTCTTTGACTTTTGAAATTTCCACCGTTCCCATTTTTGTTCATCATATTTCTTGATTTTTTCCTTCTTATTTCCGACTCCGAAAAGTATTGGGATTGGTGGGATTTTTCAATTATCTTGGAGGGTTCTGATTGATTCGCGGGGGTTTGATCTGGGGTTCCTTCTTTTTGCTGATTCTTGCCTTGTTTGCCTCGTTTTGAGGTGATTCTTGCTTACTCTAATTGTGTTTGCTTTTGTTTGTGTTTTCTTTCTTACGGGATTGATTGAGGCATTCTATGTTTTGCAGTTTCTGATGTGTATTTGTTGCAGATTATATGTTTAAGCTGAATTGTACGGTGTTATGTTTGTTTTTATTGGGTCCTACATGCTACATTGCTGCATATATGTTTCTATGAGTTGTGGGTGTCATGTTCAAGCTTTTGTCCTTAATTCTGCATTCAGTTATGGGAAAAAATGGAATTTTTGTTTGCCATTTAGGCTGGATAAGGATTGAACTGCATGAAGTGAGATTCAATTGATTTCGTTTTCCTGATGAGCTGTGTTTGAATATTATATGGATACCTGATTCATTTAAGCTTCTGAATTAGCAGCAAAATTAATTATGTCTAGCTGATCATAGCTGTTCTTCGTGGTTTATTTTGTATTTGCATGCCGTCCTTGCAGTTAAATCATAATTCACTGTAGTTATCGACGTATCGTGCTTTTGTGGAGAAGCTGGGGAGGAGATTCTTCTGGACCCCTAATGGGTTGGCTGAGTAAAATTTTCAAGGGTTCAGATCATAAGATTTCAGAAAGTGGATTTAATAGCAGATATGATGCAGATATCTCGGGAAATTATCCGTCCACTTCTTGGGTAAACATGCTTGCTAATTTGCTTACTTATTGTTTTAAAAATGGCAAATGCAACTCTTTTGACAACCCTCGAAACCCTGATGTAGGATGCAGACACTGAAGATATCGACCGTGCTATTGCTTTATCCCTTGCTGAGGAGGAACAGAAAGGGAAACCCGTGCCTGGTGCGTTTTTACCTATATGGTCCTCTATTTAGCAACTTTGATTGCCTTTATATATTTCCTGTCACGTCTCAAATTTAATTTCCATGCCAATTTTCTTTGAATATATAATGTGGCAAATTACTCGAGTTGTGAGACTGATGAACTGAGCTGAATACAGCTGGATCTGTAATCCCAAGTTGTCTGTAATTAGAATCTATATCACACGATTATAGCATGCTTCTGTCTACCTTGTTGAGATTTCCAACTTAAGAAATCCCTCATCTTTTTTAGACGGTGAGGCTCAACTGAAAGAAGATGAACAACTAGCCAGAGCTTTACAGGAGAGTCTGATCAACGACTCTCCTCAACCTCAACCTCAACCTGTACCTCAATCTCAATCTCAATCTCAATCTCAACCTCAACCTCAACCTCAACGTGGATATAGAGGCAGCAGTGCTAATGAAAACGGACGTGGAATGGGGAACTTTTATCAACCCATGCAATACCCCTATTCAATAGGGTTCAGGTGACATGATTTTTTTATCGATCTCTATCATTGACCTAATTTTGTTTTAGCTGTTAGATTTGTTATATAAATTGTGGATTGTCTTATTCTACACACAATACTTGGTGGAATTCTCACCCCTTGTGGTTTTTATACGTGTTTCTGAACTCTGTTTCCTCTATTCAGGAGAACATTTAGTAAACTATGGTTATGATGAACTTTTTATGTTGGTCTTTATTTTCATATATATTAAACAATTTACATATCCGAAGATGGCACTTTGGGTGTGTTTGGTAGGGTTGTGTTTATAAGCAAAACTTGCTAATTTTGAAAGCAGAGGGAGACCCGCTTCTGCTTTTCCCCTAAAATAGCTATGCTTTCAAAATAAACTGTTTTAAGTACTTTACCAAATACTAAAAAGAGCTTTTGCTTATTATAAGCAAAACAACTTATAATCTCTGCCAAACAGAGCCTTTGTGACTTTGAACTTTATCATGTGTTTATCCGTTAAATGTGCACAATGTGAGCCAATTTTGTTATACCTAGATTTGTTTCTCACTATACAATCTGCTTATAACAGTAGGATCTGTGCTGGCTGCAACACTGAGATTGGCCATGGTCGATTTTTGAATTGCATGGGAGCAGTGTGGCATCCAGAGTGTTTCCGTTGCCATGCGTGCGACCAACCAATATCTGATTACGAGGTTCGATAATCTTCATTCTATTCCTACTGTTTCTACCGAGTTTAGTCGCACTTCTTCTCTTAGTTTTCCATTCATACCATTGAACTAGCATTTCCCCTGATACTCTTGAAATTTTTTTTGTACATTTTTCTGTACATCCCTTGCTGCCCAATGCAATCGCTGTGTTGCACATATATACCTCTGAGCTGATTTTCTGTCGTTGTATACAATTCCTGCACCTTCATAGTGAAAAATCAAGACCAGAAAAGATTTTTGGGCATGGGATCACAGGATAATCCATTTTGATTTGGTCAAATCTGAACTTACATGTCTGTGCACGTTCACATTTGAAGAGATATTGCTTTAGTCACGGGATAATGTTTGAGTTCGTGCATGAGTTACCATTTACAATATCCAACTGTTTAAACTTTAAAGTATGTGCTTTTCCTATGCAAAAGTGCTTGTCTTTCATAATAATCTTGAGCTGCAGACCTTTGATACCCTATGTCTACGTATGTATTAATTACAGCAACTCACAATTTTCACTGTTGACTTCATATTGAGTTTTTCTTAATATTGATTTCTCCTGCTTCCATGGAATCTAGTTTTCAATGTACGGGAGCTATCCTTATCATAAAACTTGCTACAAGGAGCACTACCACCCAAAATGCGATGTCTGCAGGCACTTTGTGAGTACTTATGATTGACAAAGCATATCACTGTCTAAATTGAAAATCAAGTCTATAAATTGACAAAGAATCTGGATAGTTCTAGACAGATTCTATAAACATTAACTTCTCTGTTTTCTGTTGTTTTGTACCTTCAAGATTCCCACAAATGCAAATGGGCTTATTGAATATCGGGCACATCCTTTCTGGTCCCAGAAATACTGCCCTTATCACGAGCTTGATGGCACTCCTCGCTGCTGCAGCTGTGAGAGAATGGAGGTAAGTCTGCTTGAGGCTTTCTGTTCGTTCAAATAAACTTCCGAACCCTTTAGTTGTCGTGTATATGAAAATCATTTATTTGATTTCTCGCAAGCAGCCAAGAGATACAAAATATGTCGCCCTTGATGATGGTCGGAAGCTCTGCCTGGAGTGCCTGGACTCCGTTGTAATGGACACAGGCGAATGCCAACCTCTGTACATTGATATACAAGAATTCTACGAGGGAATGAACATGAAAGTGGAGCAGCAAGTACCGTTGCTTCTGGTTGAGAGACAGGCACTAAACGAAGCCATGGATGGAGAGAGACATGTAAGATGCATTACCGATTCTTGAACCGTGAAATACACTGAGTTAATTTTCCTTCCCTTCTTTGAATTGCATCTGTCTTTTTTGATCAGGGTCATCATCACATGCCTGAGACGCGAGGACTCTGTCTTTCCGAGGAGCAAACTATCAGCACAGTAAGAATGTCAAAACTCTACCCTTACCAATACATGATCCACGTAAACTCGTGATTGAATATGTTTTTGGAATTTTAAGGTTCTAAGGCGGCCAAGAATAGGAGGCGGAAATCGCTCAGCGGATATGAGAAGAGAGCCGTATAAGCTGACTCGTCGCTGTGAAGTGACTGCAATTCTCATTCTATACGGTCTTCCTAGGTAATCCACCAGCACCCCTTTTCCTCTTGTATTCTCCAACTATGATCCCACAGAATATATGATTTTTCCGCCTTCGCTCTTAGATTGCTCACGGGATCAATTCTAGCCCACGAGATGATGCACGCATGGTTGCGACTGAGAGGTAAAAAATTTCGTGTCAGTTTGTGCAACAATGGTAGAAATTGTACACTATATCAGTGAAAATGGTGATTCTTTTCTTTTTTTGGTTGCATTCGATAGGATATCGAACTTTGAGTCAAGACATCGAAGAAGGGATCTGCCAAGTGCTAGCTCATCTATGGTTGCAAACACAACTTCAAAATGGCAACAATTTCGGGTCTTCCTCGAGGGATCAGAGGGCAAGATCGCCGTATGAGCGAAAACTTGGTGAATTCTTCAAACACCAGATTGAATCGGACACATCTCCGATCTACGGAAACGGGTTCCGAGCAGCTAATCAAGCTGTTCTGAAATATGGTCTGCAGAAAACGTTGGATCACATACGAATGACCGGAACTTTGCCATATTAAGAAATGTCATCATAGGATTATGGTTAGTACACATTTTTGTCTAGAGGTTTTCCACTTACAGTATTGTTAGTCAAAAAAAGAAAGATTCGAACCAATTCTCTCATTCATACTTGTAGATACCACCGATTTGATGTACATGTCAATAGAAAGATGAATGCAAAATCAATATTTCTGTTTCATTTTGTTATAAAATATTACTGTTTTACTGTTCTTGGTTTCAAAACCTTAGTTTTTCTTTACCAAATTCAGCCTCAGTTACTTTTGTAGTATCCACAGAACCGTATTATACACTTTGATTTCTTTAGATATGAAAATCAATAATATCTTCGGCAATTTCTTGAAAAGTTGATATTAGAAAAATATGCTTTTTTCTTCCAATTTTAAGGTTCTTCTGAGATTTTGGACACAAATTTAGATTTAAAATATAACATGCATCATGACAAATTTAGATACTCCTCTGTCCTAGCCAAATCTGCACACTTTTTGGTCAACTTTCTCAAGACACGTTTGACTATGAATTTCAACTAGTATATATGCACCAATATCTTCATGTGAGATATCGTTAGATTCCCTGTATCGTGTAGTTTTCAAATATCATAATTTAAGACACCGTTAGTATATGTATCTAAAGTTATAGGTGGTTAAACATGACTTGAGAAAGTTGACCAAAAAGTGTGCAGATATGGCTGGGACAGAGGGAGTATGAAAATATAACATCCATTCATGATGAAGCGAAAGCTTCTTACAACGATTTGAAGAAGATTTTACATGATACTACACTTTTACAAAAACTCAAATGGCAATAATACGGATCTTTACAAATGCATCCAATGGAAAAAAACAAACTTAACTCTATAGAATTATTCAAAAACATTGTTCGATCATACAACACATTTATAGAATACTTGGATAACACAGAAAATAATTGCATCAGACTGGTTTCCATTCGCTGGTTTGTGAATCAACGAATACGAAGTGCATCTCTAATGAAATGCAGTTCTCTCGTCACTTGTTTCATTTCCATCCGATCTTTGGCTGCTCCTTGAGAGCATCCTAGCCCAACTTTTAGGACGGAAATCAGACATTCTTGTGCTTTCAACCTGGTTTCAACCGGGAGATGTTGTTGCGTTTCTCCTGAGAGTAACAAAGGGTCTACGATCTTCCAAACTTGATCGCGAAGTCCCGCCTGGACATAGTTATGCAAATCCAAGCCCTCTATAAATGCATCATTTGTAGGTCTCATTCCTGTGAACATCTCTAGCAGCAAAATACCATAGCTATAGACATCGCCTCGAGTTGAAACCTCATGCCCCATTGCATACTCTGAACAAGAAATTCTGACTAAGGTTAATTCATATGACTAAGTTTATTAGTTGCTGATGATTTTTTAAGCACCAGTGAATATATTAGGACATGCAACTCAAGAGAAAAAACATGACATAACTCTTCAAATGGAACAAAAAGCATTCACGTAGTAATTGAGATAGTAATTACCAGGAGCAGTGTATCCAATTGATCCTTTGATTGCAACAGTGCTGCTTGAAGCTCCCTCTTGAGGTTGAGGAAGGAACCGGGCAAGTCCGAAATCACCCACGTATGCGGTAAGATCACTGCCAAGAAGAATGTTGCTTGGTTTCAGATCACAATGAGCAACCGTTATATGTGAGTGACTATGCAGGTGATCCAATGCTAATGCGACATCCATTGAAATATTTAGCCTTTGGAGAAGATTCAGACATCTTGGAGGTTCAAGTGTTTGATCAAGATGTAGCCACGTGTCGAGGCTTCCATTCTCCATGTACTCGTAGACTAGAGCCTTGAATTCGTCGCCCTTATGATCAATGCTGGAGCAGTAACTTAAGAGAGGAAGTAGATTTCTGTGGCGAAGATTTGACAATGCCTTGCACTCGGCCTTAAAGCTCTTTGAAGCCCCCCTCTTCTGAACGTCAGGAACCTTGACTGCTACAACCTTAATCTCTCCATCATCAAGAACTAAGCTTCCCTTGTACACAAAGCCAAAGCTTCCTGATCCAATCAAGTTGGCTGGAGAAAACCCAGAAGTCGCACTATGTAGGTCATGATAAGAAACTCTCAGCATCTTTTCACTTGGGACTGAGGGCATTTTCGTTTGAACTCTCTCACTCCTTTTGCGGCGAAAGAGATACAGAAACAATGTGATGGAAAGTACAAGTGCAGAAAGGAGGGGAAGGAGTATGATTTTCAAATGTTTTATCCCTTTCGTGTGTCCGGGAACTACTGGACAAGCTGGTAACCCCAATTCAGAAATGCCACCACAAAGTTTACTATTTCCCTGCAACATTATTTGGCTTGTATTTGCAAAAACTCCATCAGTGGGTACCTCACCATCAAGGTCATTGTACGACATATTTAGATACTCGAGATATACCAACTGGCTTAAACCACCCGGAATTTTGCCTGTTAATGTATTATCTGAAATGTCCAATGCCACAATTCCCTTCATTGAAGCCAAACTTAGTGGTAGTGATCCACTAAGTTGGTTGCCGCTCATGTTAACATACTCCATCGAAGAACAAGCACCAATGGTTGAAGGAATATGTCCAGAGAGGCCGTTGTCAGAAACATCTAAAGCTTGAAGGTTAGTAAGTTTTCCTATTTCAATAGGAATGGTGCCACTCAATGAGTTACTTGATAAATCCATTTGTGATGGAGAAAGGTATGATCCAAAAATGCGTGACGGAATAATTCCGCTCAACTTATTTCCAGCAATGTACACCATTTGTAAACTTGGACAGTTGGCAAGACTATGACTGAGATCACCTCCCAAGTTGTTGTCCCTCAAGCTAAGTAAATAAAGACTGGTCATGTTGCTGCAAAGTGCTGGGGGCACCTGTCCTGACAGCCTGTTCATCCCTAGATACAACTCCCTTAAGTTTTGAAGTTTTGCTAGACTCGCCGGTATGACACCTGTCAAAGAGTTTTGTCCCATGGACAACATCTCCAAGCTAACAAGATTTCCAAGTTCCGTTGGGATGGTTCCGGATATCTCGTTAAATTCTATGCGTAGCCCAGTTAATTGAGATATTGATAGATTACCTATGGTTTTGGGTAATTCCCCTGAAAAGTTGTTGCCTTCTAAATGTAGATCTGTTAATTTGGTGCAGTTTGTCAAAGGTACAAGAAAATCTTGAACCTTTCCCAACAAGGAATTATAAGAAACAGAGAAGATCCTAAGATTGAGAAGTTTCCCAACACTAGTTGGGACTTTTCCTTCAAACTTATTTTGACCAAGTTCAACTATTTCAAGGTTAGTGCAATTAAAAATTGAAACGGGAATTCTTCCAGAGAAGTTATTTCCAGTGATTTCTAAAAATTGGAGATTTGGTAGATTGAGGCCAAAAATGGTTGGAAGTTCACCAGAAAGGAAGTTACCATCAAGTACCAAGATCTTGAGTGTAGATATGTTAAATAAAGATGGAGGGATTTCTCCTTTTAACTTATTTCCTCCAAATCCCAAGAAACTCAACCGACTTAATGACCCCAACTCATTTGGTACATATCCCCCCAAACTGTTAGTATTCAAACTTAATACAGTAAGAGACGAGGACAGATTGCCTATTGAAGTAGGAATCTTCCCTGTCAAATTGTTAGTAAAAAGTCCAAGTTTTTCAAGCTTTGATAAAACTCCTAACTCAGCTGGAATGGTTCCGAATAAATGGTTATTGTCCAGTCTGATGTGTCTAAGCTGTGAGCATTTGCTGAGATTAACTGGGATTTCTCCACTCAGTAAATTACTCGACAAGTTAAGAAGCCTTAACCTAGACAGTTTACCTATCTGTTGAGGTATCCCACCGTGCAAACTATTTTGTCCTAGATGCATAACCTTAATGAAGCTTAGGTTTCCTATGTGAGCAGAAATGGTTCCAGACAAGGACTTACTTGGTAAAGTTAAGGTAACTACCCTCCCATGTCGCATGTCACAATTGACTCCTGGCCACCGGCAGTGATGTTGTGAATCATTCCAAGCAATCAGGAAACCATTTGGATCATTCATCTGAAGCTTGATATCAAGCAAGGCCATTCGATCCGTCACATTTCCCAGAGAT
>JAULKK010000002.1:2344469-2354590 GCA_032355705.1 Rubia peregrina | reverse complement strand
ATAAGATTTTATGAATAAACATTTATTGAAGATTTTTATTTTTTTTAGAAGTTACCAAAATTAAAGCGGTAGCTGATGGTAGGACGGAGGAGATGTTAAGCTGTCAAACTTGGGTTTATGTCAACCTCTGAACTCCAAATCGGATGAAATTCGGATGAAAACAGAAAGATGGAATGAAATAAGGTTGTATTTTCGTTTTCAGCAAAGAAAACAAAAGTGGAGAGTAGGACTAATCGGGTAAAAATAACCCATAACGTGAGGGAGTGCAGTCCAGCAATTCAAATTGACGCGTGGGACCCCTTCACCTTTGACTTTCTTCTTCTACTATGCTCCTAGTCCAGCCACCATAATATCTTCACTCATTATTAATGTTTGCTTTCTCTTACTTATTTTCTTTTGAATTTTCTAGATTTTTTTTGGTAAATTTCAATATGCCCACTCTGACTTTCAACAAATGATTTAAAAATATTTGATCATTAATATATATTATTGAAAATCTAATTAGATATCACACAATCATATTTATCTTATACACCAAGTCAATTTTATGGTCAAAGTTAACAAGTTTTGACTAACTAAACAGTTAAATTACAGTTTGAGACTGGACCAAGTAAGAGGAAAGTGCATTTTTATCCCTAGATTTTGGACGAAAGTGCTAATATAACCTTGTAAAATCTGAAAGTGTCAATTTAATCCTAAGTTTTGAAAGAAAATGTCAATCTAACAACTTGAAATTGGCTGGAAATCAGTGAAATGACTATTGTACCCTTAGTTTAAAATAATAAATGACCATTGTACCCTCATCTCTCTTCTCCAAGCCATCTTTCTCCAAATCTTCTCAACTCTTTTTTTCCTATTAATTTCATCTCGATCCCCCCTCCCAAACCCCGACCCCACCACCACCACCAAATTCTCAAATTGGCCGTTAAGAGGCAGGGGTGGAGAGGTGTGGCGGTTTAGGGAAGAGGGTTGCGGTGGAGAGGTGTGGTAGGGCTAGGGTTGAGAGCGTGGCAAGATTTCTGGTGGCGGAGGGGAGAGGGCCGCAGAGGAGAGGGTGATGGTGGAGAGGTGTGGCGGAGTTAGGGTTGAAGGCGGGACAAGATTTCTAATTGTGGAGAGGGTGGGTGACGGAGCTAGATTTATGGTGGCGGACAATTCTTAATTTATTATTATTATAAAATCTAAATAAGATCATCTCATCATAACTTAATAATGCAGAAGATAAAAGATATATTAAACAATCTCAATTAAGGGGGGAAAACAGACTTACAGGCAATTTTATAATTTTCAAAAGTGAATCTAATGCACTTAAATTACATCTCAATTCCTCATGTCACCATATTCTATAATGAGACAACCTCAAAACACAGTTTCTAATCTATTGTGATTAGCCCTCCTACCCATTTTTCAAACCTGGGAATTGAAAGGCTGACTTTTATCACATTACCATCGTCAGATGCCACCACCGACAGTCCAAACTATTGAAACGCTTTCCTTTCATATATTTTTTAACGTTTTTCTTCCATTTTCTATCGTTATCCAACTTGAAATGGATAATCCGTTGAAAATTCCGGTGAGGATCAATCAAATCGAAGGTGCAATAGGAATTTGGTTTATTGGTAGACATTGTGTGGTGATCTCATGGCATTTTAGCTTAATGATAATTATTGTTCTGCTATTTAAGCTGGGACAGAGGGAGTATTCGTTCTTATATTTGATACAGTAATTAAGCTACTGACCATGTACATAACAATTTTCTTACAATAATACTATGTTTTACCTTTTCAACTAGTACGCGTAGTCACACTTATAAAATGTATTTCTTATGTCCCAACTCTATTTTCATTTCTACTTTTTTTTACGTTATTATCTGTTAAAGTTTGACCGTATATTTAATAGATGTATGAACAATAGTACTATCGTAGATGATATTGTACAATTCGTTATTACACTAACTATTTAAAATCTTCTTAGTTCTTAGGGATAGTATTTCATAGCCGTTGTGCCGCGCAAATAAAGCACTAGAGATTGTTAATTGTTATGGTTTGATTTAGTCTATAGCTATTAAATATGCAAAAAAAAAATGACATTGTTAATTGTTGTGTATTAATTGATTAAGTCCATGGCTCTAAAATAGGAAGAAATGCAATAAGAGAACAAAAAATGCACGCCGGTCAGTCGGTGACAATGCATATTGTAGAATGTAAAGTGTTGTATTAATTAGAATGGGATTATAGGAATGTAAATACTCCCTACTCTATTTATGTCCTCCTTTTTTGGACATTTTCTCGAGGTATGTTTGACCACCAATAACTTTAGTCGTGTCTAATAATAAACGATGAAAAATTATTTTTTTTAAAAAAACTACGTGTTATAGAAAATCCAAAGACATCTCACATGATGTCTGTCATTGTATATAACAAAGTTATTGATGGTCAAACATGGCATAAAAAATTTATGGTCAGACGAGATTATAAAAGAAGAATATGAATTCAATGAGCAATGCTAGGAAGAAGGATCCGATTCGGGCATTTATTTCCCTCCAAACTCACTCTAGTACTAGAGTACCTACATTCATGAATCATAGATACGCTCACATGCATGCATTAAAAACAGCATTAAATATTAAGCATATGGAAAAATCATGACTCAAATATAGGCATCCATAAAATATGTTCAGAAAAAATATATGTGGACTTGTTAAGTAAATCTATGGTAGTTTGTTTAATGCAAAATATAACAATTGAGTGAATTGGGTATTGTGAATTGAATTTTGTTTCAGTCGCTTATCCACACTCTCTATAATAGAGATGTTAGTGGCTTAAATCGCACTTATGCGAAGAATTCTAAATTTTAGCGTAACAATTTGATAAGGATTATTCTTTGTTCGGGTCAATGTTAGTGGTCATTACTGTGATTTCTCAGATTGCTAGTGGTCCATGGTATTAGCTTTCACTGGTGCGGTGGTTGAGTTTCAAATTTTACTAAGTTTAAATATATTTAAGTGGTGGTGTCTCTTGGGGTTAGTCATATCATTAGAGTCGGATGTTGATGTGTAATTTGGTTAGCTGTAAGTAATCTTCCATCAAAAGAAAAGTGATTTGACATTGGTTAAGTGAGTTCAAACCACACTCCAATCACATATTATCCACTTTTTGCAGACTACATGTGGTCCATGAAAATGTGATCTAGGTGGTTATGGATCCGGTGGTGGTGATGCAACAGTTAGGGTGTTCTTTGGAAGGCGTACTCAACTATTCCGATGATGTTTCAGGGGTTTAGTGAATTTTAACATATTCAAGTTGTGGTGTCTCTTAGTTTAGTCCTACCATTTGTCTATGTAATGCAATTTACTTGTAATTTTTCCTTTAAAATATGTTTATACTAAATTTAAATAATTCATGCATTGTTGATAGTTGTCATTACTGCCATGTTGAGTGTAAATTTTTGGATCCAATTGATTGCACTTGAGACTTATTTTAAAGAAATCAAACTGTCCATAATAATACAGTACAAACGTGTGAATATAAACTTATTTTACGTCCCATAATTGGTACAGCATTTGTAATTGAGTGTTAGCTTTGTTTTTCGCGAACCATGCATGAACTTAGAACTCGATCAGATGATCATTCTTCTTATGGTCACAACCATACAGTTACATGAAGTACTTTTATTTCGCTTTCTTTTTCAAATCAAGGGAAAAGATGTAACAGAGGAGATTAAAACGTCAAAATGAATATTCCTTTCCGTCCCAACTAAAAGTTTCTACTTTCCATTCTCGTCTATATTTTGATTATTTTCTTATTTGTGCTGATGTTATATGAACTTTTATTTGGGACGGAGGTAGTAGAAAAACGAAAGTTTACTTCTTGTCGTTTCCTGTCCTAAAAAGGGTAAAAAATAGTATATTGGTTAATAAAAGCTAGAGAAATCTTGTTAGGCCGACTAACGGTTAGACTGATCATGAAAAACCTTATTTCAATAACTTTTATAGTCAAATTATAATTATTTATACTTTGCGATATATTTTAAAAGTTTTTAAAAAAAATCTAGGAAACTCACTGCAATAAACAAAAACAAATACCAAATCATCTCATTAGTCATATCAATTATAAAATAACCACGTCTAATGGTTAGTCAGTATAAAACACGACTTTGGGTAAAAACTAAGGTTTACTTCTTGTCTTTTTGTTGACCAGAAAGGGTAAAAATATATATTGGTTGGTAGGGAAAATATGATCCAAAATAATAATCAATCAATCATTTCTAACCCAAAATTAAACTAATACACAGAAAGAAAGAAAAAACAACTCAAAATCATGGATTCGTTTTGATTTTGATCAGCTGGCAAAGCAGTGACACAAGATAAAAGGAATATATGTAGTAGTACCACATTTCACTGAATAATAAGATTAATTAAGTGAGAAAATAAATAATAAAAAACGGAATTGAGAGATGCCAAAAGACTTGAGCTCGTATTTGGTGGATTCTGTGCGCTGTTCTCCGGATCCTTCATCCTGAAGTCATCCCCGGATTTAGAATAAAGCGTGTTTGGTGATTAATGCCAATCTTTTATTTAATTACAACTCAGATTACCGAGTATTTAACATCTTTTTTTCCACTCCTTGAAAATGAATGGGTGTATAGAATAATTTAAAAATGGATTCTGTAATTGTAAAAAAAACCGTAATTGTAGTTAGTTATTCTTTCTGTCTCATTTCAAACTCCACACTTTGACTTTTGACAGTTGACTCGAAAAAATATTTAATCATTAATATCTTTTATTAAAAATAATTAAAAGTTGTGAAAAAGTTGATATTTACAAAAATTCATGTTATAATAAATCCAATAAAGTATCACTCAACAGTATTTATAATTATGCATGAATTCAACTGTGTGGCCAAAGTTAACAAGTTTTGACTAAATGAATAGTTAAATTACAGCTTGAAAAGGGACAGGGGGAGTACTAGTTGTGGAAATAGTTTTCCATTTTCTAACTTCATACAGTATTAGATATATACAGATATAATCTTACCTACTTGAGTAAGTGTCAATATAACTCTCAAATAATTTTAAGTTTAAAAACAATCCTAACTAATTGATGAACGTGTCAATACAACTCTAAGACATCATTTTCGGCATTGATTGACGTTAACCGCACACAAAATGACTAAATGTCTTTTGACCTAAAACCCAAAAATATTAGGACAATTTTGCCTTCAACCCACTACCACCATGACCACCCGCCCAGCCACCACCACCGCCGTCAACCCCACTACCGTCCCCTCCAACCAGCCCTCCATCACCACCTTCCACCCCCACCCTCTCCAGCCATCCCCGCCACCACCACCTTCCATCCCCCATCCTCCATCCCCTTCCACCCCCTCCAGCCACCATGACCTTTCAGCCTCGCCACTATCCCCATTCCCTTCAGCCAACCATCACCACCTTCCACCCGCATTTCTTGTAGCTGAAATTTTGGATAAAACTTGTACTCCCTCCGTCCCAGACAAATTTGCACTATTTCCTTTTTAGTTTGTCTCAGGGCAATCTGCACTCTCTTAAATTTACTATTTTTGGCAAAAATTAAGCAACAATTTTTGCCTTTGGCATGACATTGTTGACTTTTTCAAAACCAATTAAAGTGGCATGACCCACTTCAAATTGTTTTCGTCCAAAATTTGAAAGCTTTGGCATGACATTGTTGACTTTTCCAAGGCTAATTAGAGCTGCCTCACCCGAATTCAAATTTTAAGCAACATTTTCTCTCACTGAACATTTGCCTGGGACGGAGGGAGTAATGAAATTTAATCAGATCATATAATTTTTCAATTTTCGTGCTACATCATGCATAAATTATAGAAACCCTACACTACGCAAAGAATACATTAAAAGAAGTTGATGATTGAATTTAGATTGGTTTGAGTCAAAATAATCAACTAATTAACCAACTTTAATTGTAAGGGATATTATCTTATTTCACTTTGCTCTACTCACTTTACCTACTCTTTCGGTTCAATTTGACTTAATTTATTATATGCTTTTTTATAAAAAAGAAAAATGTGTCTAGAGTATGAAAAATTAATGAGAATGCGAAGTGCATAGTTTTTGAAATTTGGATTTAAATAGAAAATATGACAATTTTAAAAGAAGAAATGGAGTATTAGTCACACTTCCTTTATTCCCAAATAACCGTTACATTTTTCGTTTCCATTTCTGTTCAACTTTGTTAAATCTTTAGCAATTAATTTCAAACTAATGAAATTAGTTGGAAAATATCTTCAAGCTAAAAAAACTCCATAAGAAAATCACACATATTCAGAATTTTGGATTATGAATGTTTTTTCATGGTTTTATTACCAACTCTTATTCATGAGGTGAAACCTTTTTTTTGAGTAGTACAACAAATTTGAATTTTGGACTGTAACTCTGTGTCTACCACGTGTGTGAATTATGACACAAGAAATATTTACAAGTAACGTAACGTTTCCAAAAAAGAAGGAAAAAAGAAATCAAACGATCTGTTCTCAATTCTTGTGTATACTTCTGCCGATGTGCAGAATCGCGGCCGATGAAGATCATATCAGAACAAGATTTCCCGTCCCTATACGAATTCCGGCCGCCTTATTCATCAATCTCTGCTAAAAAAAACCGGGAAAACAATCCTCCAAGATTCAAGAATCGAACACAAATGGCGTCTTGAGCAGATCGTACGGGGCCCACAGAGCATCCAGCGGACATGGCCGATTCGCGTCCAGCCTGGCCCACGGCTTCCCTTTCCCGCTCCAATGGAGGAGGCTCACCGGGCCCGGGTGAAGATCCCGGCAGAGTCCCCGGAAGTTGTCGCCGCCGAGGCCGTGCTGGTTCCACCGGTGGTCCACGGCGGCGATGTTTCCGGCGAACACCAGCAAGAACGGTGGAAGGGACCCCAACTCGTAGATCCTCATTCGCTTCTGTAGCTCCATCCATTCCTCGATCTTGGTGGTGTAGTCCCCCACGCGCCACCGCTCCAGGTCGATCACCATCACGCCGGTGTTGAAGTAACAGGGGCTCCGGTCGGCGAAGGTCATGGAGAGGGACGGGTTCGACCAGAACGTCGGCGTGAAGTAGGAGGTGAAGTTGGCGTTGCAGTACTCCGGCGCGGCGAGGACCTTATCCTCCCCGAGGGAGATTCCGGCGAGCTTCGCAATGTCGTCGACGAGTACGAGGTCGGAGTCGAGGTAGACGATTTTCTTGACGCAGAGAGGAAGAACATTCGCGAGATAGCTTCTCGCGTAGTTCAGCGGACAGTCGAGTGCGGAGCGGATGGAGGTGGAGATCAGCCCCGCCACGGCGAAGTCGGCGAAGGGGTAGATTCGGAACTGCAAATAAGGAAACGACGACGCGATGGTGGCGCGTAGGAGCGACGCGTCCGCGGAGGCGGACGTGACGAAGTGGAATATCACGTTCTGCGGGCAGGATGTGTGCTGCAGGATGGAGAGGATCGCCGCCATGGAGCCGCGGATGTAGGCGGCGTCGAGCGTCATCGCCACGTGGACAGCGTTGTCGGAGCAGATGAAAGTGAAATTACTCTCCTCTCCCTCCCCCTCGGCGGTGGCGTTCTCGACGGAGGGGCATCCCGGGGAGTTGTAGAACTCCGGCGCCTCCCGGAATCTCTGAGTAATGAGACTGGATGAGGAGGAGTTCAAGAGAGAGAGAATGAATGTGAATGTGAAGAGTAGCAGCGGAAATTTCATCTGATTTGCGGAATTGGTAGTTTTGGGAATTGGAGGGGGGATTTGTGTGGGAAAAAGGGGGTGTTTTGGTTGGTTGGAGAATTGAAGTTGAGTTTTAGGCCATTTTGTATCTGGGAGTTTGATTTTATATTTATACACGGCTTGGTTTGATTGGAAATAAAGGACAAGAAGTGAGCTGGAATGATGGCCGGGGCTGCAGAAGAAGAATGGTTTAGGAAGGAGCTAAGTCAAAGATCAATGTTGTTCGATTCGGACTGCATTGTTCTGATTCCATACTTAAAGACTTTGATTAGTTTATACTCCTTAGTACTGAGTCTTTCTTTCCGACTTAAGGTGCTAATTAATGCGAGGTTATGAATTCCATGTTTTTTTTTAAAAAGTTAATCGTCGAATACCAGACCATTGACTTGAACTTGTTACGAATTTCACATTAATGAACGACAAGGTTATTATACGCTCAAAGATGAGATCATGAATCACTTATGCATAGTATCATCTAATTTTATGATAGAAACTCGTGAATAATATGAACCTATAACTTAATAGATAATACCAAGTTTATCGTATTTTAATTGTTCTAATACACTGTACCAAGTTCATCAGCATTAGTGATCTTTTAAGTTTATCGTATTATATGTTCAGCACTTTGATCTTCAATCATCCATTATGTTTAGTTTAATTTGCTTAGTTTAATAATAATACAAATATTCTAATCAATTATAGTATTACTATATATATCCGGTCAATTTAATTTCAGTTCGGTCCAATTCATTTCAGCTAAGAAAAATAAGGTTCGGTATAATAAAGATATAATTGATTTAAAATCAGAAAAGGATATTCATTTATTATACTGATTCTAAATCAATTACATTCTATCGCGGTACCGTTAATACAATAGAGTCTTTTTAGAAATGTTTTTTTTAAAGGCTGTATATATTTTCATGTTTCACTATGATTTCTGTCTTACCGACATGAGCAGATCTTAGCTTTTATGGTTTGGGTGCTAATTAAGTTTATTTTTCCTCGCTTTACTCGATTAAAGTTGCAACTAAATGATTAGAGTGCGCTAGTAAAAAAAATTTATAACGTTGCATGGTAATTGCACTTGACAAAACGAAGAAACAGCAACAAAAGTATTTTTAGTGCGTTGATATATTCAAATTATGACGAGGACTTTTCAGGCTGTACCACTGGGAAATCACAGAAAATTTTGTATGTAGGAGATTTCTCTACGTGGGGGGTGAGAGTCCAATGGTTTATTGACATGTGTACAAGTGTTGGGAAGTTATTAGCATTTTTTATTTTCAATTTATTTTATTATTATTTTTCTCTCATCATATTTAACACATGTCAATAGATCATTGGACCTTCACCCTCACATCAGGAAATCCCCAGATTTTCTAATTTATTTAATTTAAATTAGATGGAAAAACAGGAGTCTAATAAAACAAGTAAAAAGTGAATTATGGAATAGAGATAGTGTAAATAAAAAGGAAACACGCAAAGAAAATCGAATGCTAATGTGTAATAATTAATACATCTGAGCTCATAATACTTTTAATAAGTAAGCAATCGTCTGACTTATTAAACAATTGATGACATAAACACGATGTACCAAATGTTGCCTAAAGTTCAAATTTCACGTACGCAGTAATATTTTATTAATCACGAACAATAATTAAAAAATGTATCATTATGCAGGTTGCGATGTCCCTTTTGGCTTGCTTCGACTTCAAGAAATCTCAATTTCCTAAGTTGAAAATTGAAGGTATCTTATATTCCCCCTGTCCCATATAAAATGGCACCACCATATTTTTGCGGTATTCAATGATCATGTTTGACCAACCATATCTCTAATTAAACACAATAATTTTGTATAAAAATTGATATTTATAAAATAGATGCTAAGATGAATCTAACAATATCTCACATGATATTTTAATTTATACATATTAATATATAGTTAGGGTCAAAGTTTGCCAAATTTTACCACTGAATAGTAACTGCGCCATTTATTCCGGGACGGAGGGAGTATATGTATATTACAAAATTCATATAATTTGTATTAGGTGGGATGTATATATAATGAATTTTCACATGGCTTCTTTATAATTTACTTGCAAGACTATGGAAGTTTGATGAAGCATGATTTTCACCGGTCCATTTGATTTTGACATAGCTCCAATTTGGAGAGTGGATGCAAACAACTACCATTTGAATAAGCTTACATCTCTTAGTTAAACAAAATTTGGAAAATAATTACTCCCTCCTCCCAGATCAAATTGTATATCTACGGGTGTAAAATGGACGGACGGGTCAAATACGAGTTGGGTAAAATGGGTAATTAAAAAATATGGGTATGACCCATTTTGACCCATTTTATGA
>JAULKK010000002.1:2254665-2265701 GCA_032355705.1 Rubia peregrina | reverse complement strand
CTCTTCGCAAGTGGTCATAATATCCCTGAGGGCGATGTTACAATTTTTATTGGATCTCTGATTTGCGATAGTACAGACTATCAGTCTGGTTGACATGTAATTTGAATATCCTTGTAATAGATTGGTTATTGCTAGAGACTAGTTAGGTTGGATGTCAATTCCACTTATTGTAATCGCCGCTGGGCATTTTCCCAACATCTTGGAATGATTGATTTTCAAAAAAAAATGCTAGCCTTTTACGAATCCGCAACAAACCCTACATCCGTCGACGCTCCTTTTTCATTCTTCCTCTGAAGTTTTTTCCCTCATATTCTTTTTTTATTAGGGAAACAGTAATTTTTCTAATTGATATACTTTTAATATTTATGTGATTGAATAAGTATGAATTTTTTTTACACGTAAGTATTGTTTTTTGACCTGATAGATTAGATTGATGTGTCCATGATGATCATTTAATCTAATTGTTCATGTCAATGTATTTTATCTGATCTGATTTTACAGATCGTGTGTTCATGATTTCATTTGTGTTTCTCTATTAGGAGTTTTCTTCACAATTTGTGTTTTTCAAGTTGTTTACAGTTTGGACAATATAGATCGTGTTTTGGATCAAGAACAAGTGGTGTTACAACTGTTGTAGATCCCTGTTTGGCATAGTGTTATTGATACTGATACGCTTATCTTCGCCAAGTGATCATGATTTTTGCAGGAAGCAAGTTAATATCTTCGACGACGATGTTACAGTTTTTATTGGATCTTTGATCTGTAATAGTACAGACGATACGTCTGGTTAACATGTAATTTGAATATTCTTGCAATAGATTGGTTATTATTTTTTTATAATTCAAAACGTCATAGACGGGTTTGTAGGGTATCCTTCCCTTTTCATTAAGCAAATGTGTTGCCAAAATTGGCTTACGTCAGTTGCCCGAAGGCTTACATCAAATTGTCCCACAAAAGGGTATCATAAAAGCGCTAAACATCATATAAAAAATTATTAGCTTTTCATGTGTAAACAAATAGAAATGGGTACATAGTAAGATAAATGATCAAATACTGGCAATAGTTTTGACTATTTCGTCCCGAATAAGCTGATTATTGACAGTATCCGAATACTAGTCACCTTCTCACAAAGCTTCCAAAACACAGTCCTACTCGACCTCTAAAGAAACCAAAACAAAAATGAAACATCTACTGAAGTGAAAGATCTCATTCATCTCCATTAAATTAAAGTATTTTTTAGAGATTAGGAGTTGACCCCGGTCATTTTGGTCACCTAAAAGTCTTTTGTAAATGTAAGAAAATTGAGGAGAAAATACGAAAGTCTCTAACACGACACATTGATCAATCAAAGGTTTTTCAATCTGCTTGGTTTACAAATCTGGACATTGTCGGAGAAGTCAAAGGTAAGTTTTCGCAACTAGTTTGACTTGAATTTCTCCTATACCGATACCGACATATAGACCATATCAGAAGCCAACTAGATTTAACCAAGTAAAAGGAGCCATTAAAAAAGTTTAGAATTGGCGGAGAGGTGCCGCAACTAAATATTCCAGCAAAAAGATCCAACTTTTAAGAACTACCCCCAACAGTTGTGAAAATGAAAAAAGAAGAAAATACCGAGATAATTAAAGGCCTCCCACTGTGAAAAATAAAAAAAATGTAGAAAATTAAAATTAAAATTAAAATAGAGAAGTACCCCCGTGACCATAATATTTCTGGTGAGACTCAGCTCCTAGTTGACCCGCCTCCAACTCGTCCCAGAGTTAGACCGAGTTTGCCACTACCAAATCTGAGTTGGTCGGCTCAGCCCCGAGTAGACTCGGTAGAAAAAACTCAGGTTTGAATTGGAGGGATCTGCCTCCTACCTGATTCGGAACCATCGGACCCGACTTGGCTCTGATCTAGGTTGGAACGCCGGATCTGCCTCCTAACGAATAGATTTGGTTAGGTTGAATGTCAACAATTATTGTAATCACCGCTGAACGTTTTTCCAGCATATTTGAATGATTATTTCTCAAAAAAGAAGAAGTAATAATGGTGCCAATAATTCAATTTTTTAAGACAACTCTAACCACAAAAATATCTATGGGTATCACATCACACACCATCATTACACATCAATAATGTATTTAAGATTCTGATTTTGAAGCAGTCCCTACTAATAATCATTTTCCCAGCTAAAAATTTAGTTAAAACCTCGGTCTCCAACTTATTAAAATTCAAAATCGGACGCAAAATTTATAAGATGATTACATAATCACGAGACACGTCTAAGACTATAGTTTTCTCTTCCTGCAGGTTTCAAATTATCCAGGCTGTCACATGCATGCATACTGCCACCCTTCCTTGAAATTTCTTGAAACCAAACAACCCTTTTGGCAGTTGCACTTTTATTATACCCTACTCGGAGTATTGTTTTGTGGGTATATTTGTAAGGTAAATTCTTGGGAAAATATAATTTTGTTACACCCTCCATCCCAAGGGAATTTGCAGAGAGAGAAAATGCTTCTCAAAATTTCAACAATTCAAAAAAGATTAAAATGGCCCTGGGTTGAGTCTTCTCCTTCAGCCATCTCTCTGCATTCGCAGTCGCCTCTCATCACCTCCGCCTCCGCCACCTCCCCCTGTCTCACCACCTCTGCCAAATCCGACTCTCCATCTCCACCGCTCTTCGCCTGCACCCCTCTTCGCATATCCCTGTCCAGATTTGCCTTTCCCTTCGCTTCCTCCATTTCCACCACTGCCCCCCACCACCAAAATTAGGTCTGTGTGATGGTAAAAATTTGGGAAGAATAAAGAATGAAGGGGTGGGCTGGGTAGGTGGGTATGGTTGTAAAATTTTATTTGTTTAAGGGTAAGTAAGTCTTTTGTTAGGTTATTTTTTCCCTAAAATGGAAATGTGCAGATTTGCCTGGGACGGAGGGACTAATTGTTTTTGACACAAATAGTAGGACCATTCTCTTAAGATATAGAAATATTTTACAATTTTGGTGATAAACTGGTACTGTTTCTAGTCTATCTTCTATAACAATTGATGCACTAATAAACTATTGAGAAACCAAAACTAAAATGAGAGAAAACCTAACTATTACATGGTGGGAATAATTCCCATATGATTTGCTCACAGAGGGTGAGTGGGTGATCGTCCCACTTGATAGACCGTGAAGGTGTATCAGAGCTCGACACCAACATGGTGTATTAGAGCTTGCTCCACGCTAACCTGGCGTATAGAGACTTAAAGATCATCATTTATTAGGGGGAGAACCCGAGTTGTGCCTGGTTCCTGAGTTGCACCTGGTCAGTCAAACACAAACCCCTGAACCAGTTAATCTAAAACCATGCTTTCATCCATGGAAGTCATGCTATGAGTAGATGTATCTTAACATGTGGCATATCCTAAAATTATGTACATTTCACTGTATTTTTTTACTCATTTATTGCATTTGTTAAATTACACACTAAATTTTAAAATTTTAACATGTAAATTTATATAATATTTTATTATATATTTTCACATTTAAATATGAGTGCGTCTCTTGAAAGACGGTCTTTCCATAAGTTATGAAAAGACCAAGGTTTAAAGTGTAAATTAGATGAAATAAAGATAAACGTTAAACCTCATCTTTCCATAAACTTATGGAAAGACCGTATTTCCCAAGACTTTGCCATTCATAATAGCTTAATAGCTCGTTAAAACCTTATTGGGTGGTTGTAGAAGTTATACAAAGACATACAGTAATTGGTTAAGTTTGTAGTCATGATTTACTCCCATTTCAATTTTCAATTTAAATTTTAACTTTGATCCTAAATTGAATTGTTACATAAGTATAAATACTATTGTGTGATACATTGTTTGATTCCTTATAACATGTATTTTCAAAATATCTACCTTTTCACAAGTTTTAATTATTCTTAATCAAAGATATTAAGTATCAAACATTTTTCAGTTCAACTGTTGAAAGTCAAAGTGTGCACGTTGAAATGGTAACCTAATTTAAACATCTATGAATTAAGAAAGATTCACATTTTAAAAAACCGGAGTATATATATTGATATTTAAATTAGTGAGAACAATTTTCATTTCCCACACGGGGTTTATTTCACTATTATTATTTATGACGCGATCGACATTTTCTCTGCTGATGAAAGCAGGTTCCCAGAACACGAACGTAACCTTAACCACAGGTTACCATTTAAAAGCCTGACACGGAGTGTGTTTTTTTTATTTAATGATTTATCAAAATGAACAATTCGAGTTCGATACTCCAAGTTGATGACTGGTCTTAGGGTTACATACTAACTCCGTTTCATTGGAAGTGACACACTAGCCTTAGGTGATTGGATTTAGTTGAATGAAATGAGTGGATGCAATTGAATTTAGAAAGGAAAAAGTAGAATGAGTGGATAAAAATGAATGAATCTTACCAAAAAAAGAAAGTGTGCAAAATTCACAAAAACAACCAAAAAAAGAAAGTGTGCCACTTCCAATGAAACAGAGAAGTACTAACTAAATGTGATGGTTTGGCCATTAACAAACGTTGTTTGATACCCATTATTAACGTTGAATCGAATATCTTTCTTCATATCATTCTTTACAAAAGTCAGTATTGAATAAAATTATACGGAGTATCACTATTGTATTACGATGTTATTTTAATTATTATTATCAATGTTTAAATATGACAAACTTTTGGGAAAGACAGGTTCAATTAGAATTATAATTTTTTTAATTGCAATGTTGAAAATTTACCATGCAACGTGCAATAGTTATAAGTTTATCACCCGATTAATGCAACCCAAAAATATTATCTTAATTTTTTTCTAATTTGCAAGGTAAACCCTGATTTTTTCATAACTCATGAAAAATTATCTTTTAAGAAACAGACTCATTATATAAAGTCCAAGTCTTGGAAAAAGTCATGTTTCCATAGATATATAGAAAGACGTGGTTGAATTAAAATTATAGAAATGTAAAAGATTTTGTTACAATATTAAAAAATTATTTGCAATGTGCAATAATTATAAGTTTATGACCCGATTAATGCAACCTGAATTTTTTAGCATAATTTATTCTAGTTTGCAATTTAAATTTTGGTCTTTTAATAACTTATAGGAAGAGCGTATTTCAAGAGCCGAACTCTTAAATAAATATTAAGTAATTTAAATATTTAAAAGAGAAGAGCAAAGTGCAGATATAACCCTACATAATTGAAGAAAGTGCAGATATAACCTGCTATTTTCGAAAGTGCAAATATAACCCTACATAATGAGATAAAGTGCAAATATAACCCTGTTTGGTAACTTTTAGCCGGACCACCACCGAACCACCGTCGGACTACAGTCGGACCACCGCAGGTTGCCGGAAAATTGTATTTTTCCGGCAATCCGGCGGTGGTTTGACGGTGGTCCGGCAAAATTCTCATCAGAAGGTTATATTTGCACTTTTTTCAATTAGCTAGGGTTATATTTGCACTAAAAATTATCTCAGGTTTATATTTGCACTTTCACAAATATATAGGGTTATATTTGTATATTACCCTAAAAAGAAGTTGAAAATTAAAGAGGAAGGATTGAAGAAGTATAAAAATGTCGATGAAACAGGACACGGAGATGATAATTACAGTATATTTCAGGGACTCGAGAACAAATAGTACATAGAATAATAAAGAAACACATCTGGGGTATGAAAAATAAATACAGTGAAATCACTTCCCCGCCAATCCGCCTGTACTTTCTGAGCTGCAACAATGGAGAAAACGGGAAACCAAGAGGATGAGCATTCGCAATTTTTGAAATCAGGAATTTACCAGTTCAAAAATCAAACCGTTGTGTTCATCGACCCGGTTCGCATCCTGAACCGGTCTTACACCCGGTTCAGAGTCTCACCTTCTACTTACTACTCCCGCTTCTTCGAAAGCTCCGGCGAAGCAACCCCCGAACCCATTCAACCCGGACTCGACCCGGGTTCCCGGAAGCGGAAACGGAAGAAGCAGAAACCGGTTCTCCCTCTTAACGAGACGGAACAAATTGCTCAGCAAAGACATCAGGTACCACCCAACCCGACCCGAACCACCCGACTTTAGCTTTTACCCTTTTTTTAAAATCCGAAATTAGGGCTTTGGTGTTTTGTAGAGAGCGAGGCCGTTGCTGCTGGAAGCTCACAAAGCCTTTCTACAAGCCACTGAGCTGTTACAAATTTTGAGGACTTTGAGGACTGATGAGTCCGTTGAAGAGGAAAGTACGAGGAAGAGTGAGCTTGATTTTGTACAGCTGGCAAGTATTTGGCAGGCCCCATTATGTGAAATTTGTCTTCATCTTGAAGATGGAGGTTTGTATAGCTTCAGAGATGAAATTTAATGGTGCATTTTGCTTAAATTTAAATTTTCTTGATAATTTATGACTTATTCTTTTGTGTTTTTGTCCAGATGAATTGGAACCTGTATTTAACAATCTTGTTATGAATGGAGGTGATAATGATCTGGAGGCTGAAATTTTGAACCGGGGATATATTTTGCCCAATGACAGCTGTTTCTATATGGTATGGTATGCCAGGAATTTATCACAGTTCTTTTCGAGTCTCTCATTTGCTGTTGGATGATATTAGCTTCTGAGTAGAGGCAGTGTATATGTTGATTCAGACAGGGTTCAAGTTGATCGGGATCAGTGAAACTAATGTTTTTTTGCTTTGTTTTATGTTTCTTTTGCATGGCACTTGGAAGTCAGATTTGCAGATGGTTCATAATCTTATTCCAGGTAATAATGATATATCAAGTGAAATGATATATCTAGTTTTTTCTATGGTCCGAGCTTCCGTGTTTGTGTGTAACTATGACTATGTTGGATTATCATATTGACACAAATGCTATAACATGATCTTGCAGTTGAATCTGATTGTGGCTTCAATCTCATACTGATTGATCCACCGTGGGAGAATAGCAGCGCCCATCAAAAAATGAAGTATGAGATCGACCTCTATCCTCTGCTATTCTTCCATATCTACGGATTTCCAATTTTTGTGAAGTATAATAGATGCGCATTGACATCCATCGCAGGTACCAGACATTGCCAAATCGACATTTCTTATCTCTTCCCGTCAAGCAACTCACCCATACGAGTGGAGCATTAGTAGCCTTGTGGGTGACTAATAGGGAGAAATTACGGAGATTTGTAGAGAATGAATTATTTCCTGCTTGGGGAGTCAAATATGCAGCTACGGTTTACTGGTTGAAGGTATTACTTTTACTATTTGTGGAAGTTTACATAGACTTGGTATCATTTTGAATAATTTTTAATGTCATGCAGATTAAGGCAAATGGTTCTTTGATTGGAGAATTAGACCTCTTTCATCACAGGCCATATGAATGCCTTCTCCTCGGCTATGGCAGTGGAAAGTTAAGCCATTTTGTTACCTTGTTGGTCGTAAAAAAATTGACATTCATTAAATCGTCGTGTTGAATTTGTAGCTTTACTCACTGCAGGATGTAGATATAGATAAACTGTCAGGTTGTAAACCTTTGCCCGATAATCAAGTCTTAATCAGTGTCCCTGGTGATTATTCAAGGAAACCCCCCGTTGGAGGTATGAAATTATCGTTGTGTTTTAGCAATTGAAACAAGAAAAAATAATAAATTTAAACGTTTTATTGGTTCCTCAATTACATAGATATGCTGCTGGATTATGCGCCAGGCTCTGGGCAGCCTCGCTGTGTTGAACTGTTTGCGCGAGAACTGCATGCCGGTTGGTGTAGTTGGGGAAATGAACCTCTACATTTTCAAGATACAAAATACTTCTCGACAAAGAGAGAGAGATGACGCCTGAAACAGGCAAAAAAAACACTATAGCAGTTGAAAAATAGAGAAAACTATTGAAGTTGCTGTAATTAGGTCGCCTTTTTTCTCGGGTTGTACCGTGCACAACTGGAACTTTTTGTGTTGGTTTGCACTTGCGAGTGAGTTTGTCGATAGGAAATCGCTGTGGCTGCAAATGCTGTATTGGATTACATTACAAGAACAAACAAGTTCCATTGTAAGTTTGTAACAGCAGAACCCGGAAATGATTTAGAAAAATATTGACTTGTGAAAAGCTTCATCATCGAAGTCGTTGTAGTATAGTGGTAAGTATATCCGCCTGTCACGCGGATGACCCGGGTTCGATCCCCGGCAACGGCGTTTTTTCTTTTATTTTTATAGTAAAAAAAGAGCGGCTAAGGTCATGACTCGTGTATTTTAGGTTTCAGCTCAGCAAAGTCTTAGAAAGGATTATAATCCCTCTTTCATTTTAAATGGTTATTTAACTATTTATTTAATTAAAATTTGTTAACTTTGACCATAAAATTGAATTAGTATACAAGTATAAGTATCACTGTGTGATACCTTATTATATTCGTTATAACCAGTGGCGGGACCAGAACGTTATGTAAGGAGGCTGAAAAAGAGAGGATTTTTTTCCAGACGGACGGCGGGAACTGGGAGGAGGAGGAGCAATTTTCAAATGACAATGGTAATTGCGAAGGATGAGTTTCAATTTAACAATCTGATTTGAGTTTCGTAATTGGGCCCAATTGGCCATCTTTTTTATCTTTGAAGAAAACAGAACGACGCCGTTTCACTAATGCCAAGACGACATCATTTTGTTTAATGAAAGAACAAAAAAAAGTGTCTGGATCGTATTTCAAGACAGAGACTCAAACTAAAATGACTATAGTAAACGGTGGAAGAGGTTTCGTTCTTGATCGAGATTGCTGAACAAACTGAAAATTTGGAGAGAAAAAACAGGCTTTCTTTTGATCAAGTTTGAGAGGAAAGAGTGCTTTTGTTGCAAACGAATTCATCATGCTTTGATCGATGCGCACTTAATTTCTCAATCCTTCAATAAGGTTTTACAAGTTTTGTATCAAGTTGTAAGCAGGATTTTGATACTAATCTTTTAACTGAGGATTAAAAAAGGAACTCTGAAGTATTTTGCAAGCAAAATATATGCAGAATTTCAAATGAATAAAAAGAAGTCACTGTTTAATTACTGTGGTTGAACACCTTTAAAGCAACGGACTCCCTTAATCCACATGGCTCGCAGAATTACACTAATTTTTTTAAACACGAGAAAAAGTCTCCCTTATGTACCCCTTCTGTTTTGACTATATGACAATACTTATGGTACGAAGGAAGTATGAGCTCTACCTCCTTAGCCGGGGCGGAACTAGGGGGAGCGAGGGGTGGTGCCAGATTTGGTGGACCGAAATTTAGGTCTAGGGACCAACGGAATCCATGAATTCTAACCCCCTTCAAAATTTTGCAGAGGGTTCCTTCGGTGAGCGGCGGCCTGCTGAGGAAGAAGACGAGTCCAAATATTTGTTCGTTAAAATATTGTTGTATTAAGCGTTCAAATTTTTTTTACTCTCCTTTTGAGAAGTCCCCCAGCATGATGTCCTGGTTCCGCCACTAGATGATAATAATTCATAAACAACACTTACCTTTCATATTTTTTAAGTTTTAGTCCTTAAAGTCACCAATAATTACACGATCAAAAGAAGTTCAAAAAACGGATATGACAGAAAAATACATTTAATTAAACACCTAATTTTGGCGATAAGCAATGTAGTCCGCCATTGCAATTAGAGGCGCCGCCTTTTGTTGATCAAATCCCGACAAGTGAACCTTAGCTTCCTCGGTCAACTTCCCGGCAAACTTCTTAGCCTTGTCTAACCCCATCAGTTTAGGATAAGTAGCTTTCCCGGCCACCGCATCTTTTCCGGCAGTCTTCCCCAGTTCCTCCGACGACTTCGTGACATCAAGAATATCATCAGAAACCTGAAGCAAAAGCCCCACACACTTCCCATATTTTCCGACACTCTCCACTTCTTGTTCCGTTCCGCCGCCGAGAATCGCTCCCATTGCGATGGCGGCCTCCAGCAACGCACCGGTCTTGTTCGCGTGGATGAACTCGAGGTCGTCGAGAGTAATGTCGGATTTTCCGGTGGAGAGTATGTCGGCGGCTTGGCCAATGGCCAAACGTTCGGCGAACCTAGAAGCTTCCGCCACCGCCGCCAGGACTCTAGCGGCGGGGAGGTCTGAGGATTGCGTGATCAAATATTCGACGGCTAAGCCGACGAGGGAATCTCCGGCGCGGATCGCCGCCTTCTCACCGAAGGCTTTGTGGGCGGTGGGTTTTCCGCGGCGGAAGTCGTCGTCGTCGAGGCTAGGTAGATCGTCGTGGATTAAGGACATGGTGTGGATCATTTCCATCATGCAAGCTCCTATTCATGCAAAAAGAAGAAATACTATTTGATTCTTTAATTGGATTGACTTTTTATAAATCGAGTATTTGAAAAAATCAAATTCGTGTTTTCAAGCCTAGTTTTTCAGTTTTCGGTTAAACTTAAATAAAAGTGGATAAATCATGAATCCGTCTCTTGAAACACGATCTTTCCATAAATTATGAAAAAATCAAGGCTTAAACTGCAAATTAGAGGAAATCAAGGTAAAAATTTTGGCCTGCATTAATCGGGTCATAGACTTATAACTTCCACACGTTGTATAATAAAATTTTAATATCGCAACTTAAACCTTTACCTTTCTGTTATTCTAATTAAACCTCATCTTTCCATCACAAGTCTTTTGAAAGACAGTATTTCCAAAGATTTTGAGATTGTCTCTTGAAAGACGGTCTTTTCATAAGTTATGGAAAGACCAAGGTTTAAACCGCAAATTAGAAGAAATCAAGAAAAAAAAATTTGGGTTGTATTAATCGAGTCATAAACTTATAACTACTACACGTTACTTAATAAATTTTTAATATTGCAATTAAAATCTTTTACATTTCCATAATTCTAATTCAAATCCATCTTTTCACGTGTCTAGGGAAAGGCGGTTTCCCAAGACTTTGCCTTAATTATGTCTCTTAAAAGATGGTATTTACATAAGTTATGGAAATACTAAGGTTTAAACTGCAAATTAGAAGAAATCAAGATAAAATTTTTGGGTAGTCATAAAACTTATAACTATTGCAAGTTGCATAATAAAATTTTAATATTGCAAACA
>JAULKK010000002.1:2217685-2227875 GCA_032355705.1 Rubia peregrina | reverse complement strand
CGGGTTGAGTTCGGTTCGGATCGGGTTCGAGTTCAGGTCAATATTTTGCGGGTCAGGATTGGGTTCGGGTTAAGTTCGGTTCGGGTTCGAGTCAATATTTTGCGGGTCAGGATCGGGCTCAGATTGAGTTCGGTTTGGGTCGGGTTCGGGTTCAGATCAATATTTTGCGGGTCAGAATCGGGTTGAGTTCAGTTCGGGTCGGGTTTGGGTTTGGATTCGGATCAATATTTTACGGGTCTGGATCAGGTTCGAGTTAAGTTCGGTCGGGTCGGTTCGGGTCGGGTCAAAGATTCAGATCAGAAATTGACAGCTCTAGCCATCACCACCTCTATTCTACGTAGCATGTCACGCAAACGCAACATTGACTCCCTCAAATTCCGATCATCATCTTCACCTACTCGGACGTGAACTAGGTGAAAATGGCGGCCAAAGACCGGGATTTCCTCCTCCACCTCGAAGCCTACCTCGCCAAACGCGACGGCGTCGACAAGCTGCTGAAGATCTCCCGCTACGCCTCCAAGATCATCCTCGCCACCGCCGTACTCCCAAATCCCCAAACCCTAACCCCGCGCCTCAAAGCCTTCGAATCCAGCGTCGGACTGAGCCGGAAGGCCTTCCGCCTCGGAAAATTCGTGCAGGACGTCAACGCCCTCCGCGCCGCCGGCACCTCCTCCTCCGGGGCGGACCTCATCCTCTCCGCCGTCGCCTACGGCGGAGAAGGGCTTTACTACTTCGTGGAGCAGTTCGTGTGGCTGGCGAAGGCGGGGCTGATCGACAAGCGGCGGCTGGGAACCTTCCAGAAGGTGAGCGCGTGGTGCGAGCTCGTCGGCTACGCCGGGAGCGTGGGGTTGAAGGTCCGGGAGCTGCGGCGGATCGGCGAGGACGAGGAGTGTTTGGCGGCGACGGTGAAGATCTCGGAGATGCGGGAGATCGGGTGCGCGGAGGAGATGAAGAGGCTGAGGAAGGTGAGGAAGAAGAAGATGATGAAGCGGATGGCGGTGGTGCAGGATTTGGCCGACGGGTTGATGGCGGTGGCGGATATTCGCGATGGGAGAGGGTGGCTATCGGCGCCGGCGTTGATATCGTCGGCGGGGCTTTTGTCGGCGATTATCAGTACTCACAAGAACTGGATTTCGTGCTAATGAGTACCAATATTGTTGGGAACGAGAGATTCTTACAAATAAGACGTACAGTAGAAATGAACACTTGGAAAGTTGGAAGGAAAGGCCAGCAATCATAATACTCCTTCTCTTTCACTAAAAACGGTTGTGTTTTCATTATTGATACTCCCTCTGTTTCTTTGTCACGGGCACATTTTTCTTTTGGGTTATTTATTTTATATTGACACATTTTTTTTTGTTTCTTTTATATTGACACACTTTTTATTTTTGGTAAAAAAAATCAATTTCATTCACTCATTCTACTTTTTACATTCTACATTCAATTTCATCTAACTCATTTTCTTTATCAAGTACCTAAACCTATGGTGTCACTTGTAAAGAAATTGAGGAAGTAAATTTATTTTTGAGTCAAGTGATGAAATAACGGTTAATTATAAGTTAAAAGTGTCAATATAATTCTAAAAAATCAGTAAAAATGAGAAAGTGTCACTTTATGAAGTATGTATCAATCTAACTATGGGCACCGTTAACTTCAATTGTCAATGAAAAATTTGATCAAGATTTAATGAATGACCATTTTATCCCTGTATTAAAAGAAAAAAGGGGGAAACATGAAAATGCCCTTTATCTTCTCCTGCTTCCAACCAATCTGCCACGCAACTCTGTCATTTCACTCCATCGCCTCCACCATTTCTACCTCTCCAAACCCTAGCACCGCTGGAACTTCTCCACGACGACGATTGGCTGACCAAGGTCTCGAAATCTTGCTTTTTCGTTGTGGGTCTCATAACCACCATCACCTTCACAACTTCCATCGTCGTTCCCGGTGGCGTGAAACCAGATGGAACACCAAATCCAAAATCACGTTTTACATTTTTGCCATGGTTTCGCTCATCGCATTGTGCTCTTCCATCGTGGCATTGGCTATATTTTAGCCCATTCGCTCATCTAGTCGAAGGGGAATGAGCTAAGGTTCTGCAGGGGCGGCGATAGTGGGGTTGTTATGCGGAGCGGTGGGTGGCTGAGATGGTTCTGAAAGGTTGGGCGGCGGTGGAGTGGTGGATATGGTGGTTTTGCGGTAGTGGGGTGGTAACTGGGCTAAGAGGTTTGTTGCGGTGTGCCAGATTTTAGCGGTGGTGTGCCGAGGTGGTGCAATGAAAGGTGGTGTCAGGTGGTGGCGGACGATGGTTGGGGGTAGAGTGGGTTGAAGAAGAAGAAGAGAGTTCATTATTTCAAATTCGGCCAACACACAAAATCACCTGTCAATACTAGAATTATGACAAAAGATTATAAAGGCATAATTCGTCATAACGTTTGGATTATTTTGACACTTTCTAATTTTACAGAATTATATTGGCACTTTCAACCTAAATTTATAGTTAAAAGTTAAAATTCCTTCTTAGATTTTTACACTAGAAGTTAGATGTTCGAAGTACCGCAAAGTCTTACTCCCTGTATTTTATTATTGTTACATTTTAGATTGTAGACTGATAAATCAGTTGACTAGGTCATCCTTGTATTTTATTATTGATATACGAGTCCTATCTTGAAAGATGGAAATACCAAACCTCAAACCGTAAATTTTAAGAAATTAAGATAAAAAAATTAAATTGCATTAATCAGGTCATAAACGTATAACTACTGCACGTTGTATTTTTTTTGTTGAGAAAAGTGCATATATAACCCTATATAATTCACATAAGTGCATATATAACCTTCTGATAAATAAAAGTGCCAATATAACCCTAAATAATAAGTGAAAGTGCAAATATAACCCTTTCCGATAACTTTTAGCTTTAATTTTGTGAAAAGACATTTTTTTCTTCTAAAACAATTTAAAAAGAAAGGAAATGACTTTATTTCCTTTAGCATCATTAATACCCAAATATTTTTTCCAGACCGCCGCTGGATAGCCATCACACCACTGCTATGTTGTCCCCGGACCACTGTTTTACTGCAGCCATAATAAGTAGGGTTATATCAGTACATTATGAAAAGTGATAGAGTTAAATCAGTTCATTTCTAAAACTTATAAGGTTATATCAGTACATTCGTAAAAATTGTAGGGTTATCTCAGCACATACTATAAAAATAAAGTATCATATTAGTATAAAATAAACTCCAACCACACGCAACCGCCATTTCAACCTCTTCTACCGATTGCCGACGCTCCAATGTGTGATTCTAGTGGCGAAGAAAGAGTTTTGGCGTGGTTGACACACCAGACAATGAAGTGGAGGCGTGAGAACCTTTTAAATGGTATTTTCATCTGAAAATTCCCTTGATTCACTATATTAATGCGATATTGAGTTTTATTCTTTGATTTTCTTTTACTTCTCGTCGCACAAATATATGCAGTATATATGGTATATAATATAAATATTTTGATGACATTTTGTTGAGTTTAGTTCGGATTGATGATTGGATGATCTTTGGTGTTATATGTGTAGTTGTTATTTTGTTATGTTGTTCGACCAAGGTTTTTAATATTGATGAGTTTTGTTGTATAATATGTGCTGATATAACCCTACATTTTTTTACAATTGTACTGATATAACCCTATAAGTTTTAGAAATTTGCTGATATAAACTTATCAGTTTTCATAATGTGCTAATATAACCCTATCTGGTCCGGCAGCGGTTTGGTGATGTGGATTGGTATAATTGTCCACCAAAATTCAACTGAGGGCATTTTTGACAATTTGGGGGGGTCAACACTGAAAAAATACGGTCAACGCCTAATTTCCTACCAAATGGTTATATTTGTACTTTCATCAGCTAGTTATGATTATATTTGTAGTTTTATTTATCTGAAAGTTATATTTGCACTTACTCAAGTATATAGGCTAGGGTTATATTTGTGTTACATATATATATATATATATATTAATTTTTTAATATTGCAACTAATTTTTTTGACCTTTCTATCATTCTAATTCAACTCTACCTTTTCATATGCTGATTGAAAGACAGTCTTTCTCAAGACTTTCCCTTCATATTTTTCTTTTTTACACTAAAAATTAGAAGATGTTAAAAGCATCGTAAAATCCTATTTTAGATCGACAAATCATTGAATTGATAAAATAGGATTTTGCTATGCTTTTAACATCTTCTAATTTTTAGTGTAAAAAAATTATATGAAGGGAAAGTCTTGGGAATATATATATATATAGACACACTTGATTCGATAATTGATATAATCAATTGGGTGATTTGATTTTGATTTTGATTTATTGCAATGAGATTGTTATAACTTTTAAAAAAACGTATCATAATGTATTAATAATTATAATTTAACCATAAAATCTAATGAAATACATTTTTAAGTGACTGGTCTAACTGTAAGTCGGTCTAAATACCTTTTCCAAAATAAAGTGTTTTAATTTAAGCAATTTTTTAAAAGTGTCAATAGCATGTAAATGTACTCTAAATTAGTTTTTAAAAGGCCGGATATTCTAATTTTATGCTCTAATATGTTGTATATCTTGTCTGCCAAAATCTTGGGAAAACCATCTTTCCATAGGCTTATGGAAAGGCGAGGTTTAATTGAAATAATAAAAGGTAAAAGGTCTTAGTTGCAATATTAAAATTTTACTATGCAATGTGTAGTAGTTATAAATTTCATAACCCGATTTATGCAACCTGAAAATTTTATTTTGATTTCTTCTAATTTACACTTTAAACCTTAGTTTTTCCATTGTTTATGAAAAGACCGTCTTTCAAGAGACGGACTATTTCTTGTCTTGTATATAATTCTCTAATATATACTACAAATCAAATTGCACATGAAGTGTTCATTTAATTAAAAATATTTACTTTTACCATAAATTTAAAATGGTGTGTATTAATTCAATAATATTATCATGTAATATCTTATTAAATTTATTATAATATATATAATATTAATTTTTCACAAATTTTAATTATACTTAATGAAAGATATTAATGATCAAATGTTTTTTGAGTCAACGGTTGAAAGTGGACACAGGGAGTATTATATACATATATTTCATAGTATTATTATTTTTCCTTTTACATACTTTTCCTGCCTTCTATTACCTTCATTCGATAATTTTTCGGTGCCACTATTACGACCACCATAACTAGTAACTACCACCATCAACGAGAAAAAAAGGTCAATACAAAATACTAATAAATAAATAAAATTATGTAAAAAATATTTGATATTTATTGACGGACAGTGCACAACTTTTAATTACATAGTATTATTTTTGCAACATCATATAATTCTATCATTCACTTTTAAGAGCTGAACAAAACTAAACTGGAAGAGACTGAATTAAATTAGATTTGACTGAATTAAATTAAATCAAAATTAAATTTAACACCAATATTACTGAATTGAATTGAATTGAATTGAAGTTCAATGAACTTTGTTGAACATTACTTAAATTAGATTTAATTGGATTGGAATATGACTAAACATGATAGCTACTTAGTACCAATATGGGAACAATCGTTTATTTTAGAGAAAAATGTGTTTTTAACCCCATATTTTGGTCGAAAGTATATAAATTATCTTGTAAAATTTGAAGTGGAAAAATAACCCTAGGTTTCTTTGACCGAAGTGTCAACGGCCAAATTGACCGGAAATGGGTGAAATAACCATTATACCCCTGAGTTAAATTTTTAAAAAAAGAAAAAGAAAAAACACTAATAGCCCTAGTTGTTTTGCCTAATTCCCGTCCTCAAGTCTTACTTCACCGCCTAAACCCACCACCCTTCCTCTCCTCCCTCCTAAACCCATCACCTCTCATCTCACCGACAGCCACCGACACATCTCCTCTCCTTCCACCTAAACCCGTCACCCTCTCCTCTCAGGAATGCCTCGCCAAATCTGCCGATTACTTCACCATCGCTCCAAATCGGGATGAATTACATTTCATCGCCACCACAAATTGTTGTCTCCGGTTGACTGTCTCCGGTTGACTCCCGTTTATCCATCTCCGCCACCACATTCGTTTGTAGGTGCCTCCACTGCTCGATTTCGATGTGTGAACGGAGACACCACCCTCTCCGGTACCTCCGCCCTCTCCTACCCGCCTCTCTGACATCACCACTCTCCCTCGCCTCAGGAGCCCTCCACCACCCTCCTTTGCGACCGACGATTTAGTTTTGAGGATTTCCCATTTCTGTCTACTACAATTGATATCGTTGGTGTAATATTGGCGGTGTTGAGCGGTGGCGGCCAGAGGAGGAGCTAGGGTTTATGAGCGGAAGAGAAGTAAGAGTGGCGGTGTAGAGCGGTAGCGGCTTGAGGAGGAGCTAGGGTTTAGGGACAGATGAAGAGCTATGGTGGCGGAGTTGAGCGATGGCAGCAGATGAGTTAGGGTTTAGGGGCATAGGAGGAGCTATGATTTAGTGCTATTGACGGAGGGTTTCTGGGCGATGGAGGATAAACGATGGTGGCGGGGTTAGGCGGTGACAGTGCTTGGCGGCGGCGACGGGCTTATGGTGTTTGAAGTTGAAGAAGAAGCTTAGGGGGTATAATGGTCATTAGATTTGTAGTTTTATGTTAGGGGTATTTTTGTCTTTTCGTATTAGGTCGAAGTCTGAATTACTTTTGTCAACACCAAAATAGTGCAATTTGGGTATATCTGCACCATTGCTCAAAACACTTAGGGTTCAATTAGCACTTTCAGTACTTTCTCAAGTTAATGTGGGGTCATTTTTGCACTTTTCCCTTTATTTTAATTGATGTTTAAGTTATTGATAAGTGTGAGGTTTATCTCCTCATGTTAGTTTTGTTCTTTAACCTGATCGATTGGATCGTTGTGTTCATGATGATAACTCGATTTAGTTGTTTGCATTAATGTTTTGTTCTCGATCCCATTGTATAGATCGTGTGTTCGTAATTTTGTTTGTGATTTTACCTTTGAGTTTCCATTTTTTGGATCTGTTAGATATGTATTTTTCAAGATGTTTATATTTTGGACGACATAAATCCCTGTTGGATAAGTGGTGTTACAGTGGTAAAAGATCTTTGTTCGGCGTAGTGATATTGATATCACAGTTTTTATTGGATATCTAATTTACAATGATACATACGATTAGTCTTATTGACATATAATTTAGATATACTTGCAATATGTTAGTTATTGCTGGATGTTAGTTAGGTTAGATGTTAGTTTCACTTATTGTAATCGTTATTGACCTTTTTTTCCAGCATCCTTTAATGATTTTGAAAAATAGATTCTAGTACTGATATGGTGCCATGTCTCACCTCTATGTGGAAGCATCCCAACTGTCCATGACCGATTAAATCTCAACAATCCAGGATCAATCATGAGCAAGAATGTGATGGAACAGAGTTAAAGGTAGGCGAGTTAAGTGAACATGAACAAAAGGGTTGGCACAACTTCTTACGTCCACGATGTGCACGCCTCATCTAACACGGAGTGCATAAGGTGACGTCCATTAACCTTACAACCTCTACAAAAGGAAGTTCTATCTCTTCAATACTCAAATTCATCACTCACTACTCAGGAACACATCCTCTTCAATCCGACTAGTTTGAGTGTTAGAGTTTTGTCTAGAGAGCGATCTCAATCAAGTATGAAATGTTTATTTGTCTCCACAGACTGTTTCGATCACAGTAAGTCGATCACTCGGAGAAGGTAATATACTATTATAACAAGGCATTATCAGTAACACGTCTTCTTCAATCCGACTAGTTTGAGTATTAGAGTTTTGTCTAGAGAGCAATCTCAATCAAGTATGAAATGTTTATTTGTCTTCACAGACTATTTCGATCACGGTAAGTCGATCAATCAGAGAAGGTAATACACTATTATAACAAGGCATTATCGATTACAAATGTTACAAACCAAATGAAACCTTCACGCTCACTCCATTAATTACGAATCTTAAACTGACTACAACGGGTTAAGTAGTCTTGTAACAAAAGGTTAAGACGTCGTCATCGCACACGTAACATAGGGAAACCTTAAACTATAGCAATTCTTTTTCTGATTTTAATTTTAAATCACCCCAACATTTATTCATACTTATCAGATCTCCGCCCCATTTATCCGAATAAAAACCACCGCCGCCGCCGCATTGCCACCATGTCCACCACCCAATAGCCCGCCGGAAAAATCACCATCCCCATGGAGTCCGAGCTCAAAACTTTCAACCCCAATCCAGCTCCAGATGACGGCCCGCTCCTCAAGCCCGAACCCGACCCGGCCCCCGCCAACCCAGCCCTCGACGAGTTGGAGAAGAAGTACGCCGCCTACGTGAGGCACGACGTGTACGGAGTGATGGGCCTGGGGCCATTGCCCCTGTCGGAGAAGCTCATGCTCGGGCTGGCGGTGCTCACCCTGGTTCCGGTTCGCGTCGTGTTGGGGACGATTGTGTTGGTGCTTTATTACTTGATTTGTAGAATTTGTACGGCGTTCTTGTCGCCTAATCGCGAGGACGAGCAGGAGGATTACGCCCACATGGGCGGCTGGAGGCGGGCCGTGATCCTTCACTCGGGCCGGTTTTTGTCTCGGGCCATGCTTTTCGCTTTCGGGTTTTATTGGATTAAGGAACATCGTAGGGATGATGTGGATGCTGATAGCGAGGTACCCATTCTCTTGACTTACTTTGATTATAACAAGTTGATTGTTGAAAATGTTTGTTAAAATCATTAAGTTTTGACTAAATGAATACTTCAAGTGCAACTTATGGTTTATGATGGAAGAGAGGTAGTAATTTATTGGGTGTTCTGTCTTTGTAAGTTCAAGATTCTGCAGTTTACGAATTTTAGAGAAGTTTACTCAATCACGTTTAGGTTTCAGCACTAGACAGAAGAAGAATGTTGTCACTTACTGATCACATGATTTGAATTTAAGTTGGATTTTTTGTGTTACGGTTTTGTAACCTTTTGCATATATGCCAGGGCGAGGACTTGGATCAGTCGAAGGAGTCCGCTAGACCCGGGGTGATTGTCTCGAATCACGTGTCGTATGTGGACATCTTGTACCACATGTCTTCATCATTTTCAAGCTTTGTTGCCAAGGTTAGGGCTTTTGCGCTGTTATCTGATTGTTGAAGTTGATCTTTGTTACTAAGTTGGCTGACATGCTTCTTTACTCTCTCTTTTTTCTTCAATCGTGATGCTACGTGTGTTATTGAAGAGGTCGGTGGCTAGGCTTCCTTTAGTCGGTCTCATCAGGTTAGTTTCACATTTGTTCGCTGCATGAATAGCTGAACTTATTGAGAAACATGAGCTAACGTTCATAATCGAAGGAGTGTTTTCTGAAGACATTCAAAACTACGTTGTGTTTGATGGATGGCAGAGTACGTCATAGTCGATTCTTATTGTTTGTTCTTCTCCCATGCTCTGTATGCAGCAAATGTCTTGGTTGTGTCTACGTCCAGCGTGAATCAAAGTCATCAGACTTCAAGGGTGTTTCAGGTGGAGTTTATGTGTTGCTCCTTTCATGATTGATTATATCGGCAACTTAACTGGGGAACATATTTCGTGCTTAGCCAAAGATTCCTTGTATCCCTTGAAACTATATTCTGTTACGAAAAGTGCAACTAAGATCACAAGGGCATGCTCTGCTTTTGTTATTTTTATGTTCCAAGACCACTTCATTACTACAGCTGATATTATTAGATTTCAAGGATAGTGAATCTAAGATCCGTTTGCCCACAGGTATTGTCAATGAGAGAATAAAGGAAGCTCATCAAGATGAGTCCGCTCCGATGATGATGCTTTTTCCAGGTTACGTCTTGTGCTGCTTCTTATTAAATCTTAAATTTAACTTGACTGCTTTTTTTATACTGTAATAATTTACTCTGAACTTTAACTAAACTGGTCGACGAGATGCTGTCCTTTTAGATGTTAGAAATGACATATGATCTCAGACTCGGTCAACATTTTTCTTATTATACTTGCAGAAGGTACAACTACTAATGGGGATTATATCCTTCCATTTAAAACTGGCGCATTTTTGGCAAAAGCTCCTGTCCTCCCTGTTATTTTGAGGTATCCTTACCAGAGATTTAGTCCTGCTTGGGATTCTATATCTGGGGTAAGTACTACATACTGCTTAAT
>JAULKK010000002.1:2180830-2196143 GCA_032355705.1 Rubia peregrina | reverse complement strand
TCGTGGTCAAATAACGTAACGACATCCCCTACTTTCCCCTTAACTCGACTACCACCAAAGGAAACTCCTGAATGTTTCTCCGGGTTTTGGATGCTAGGGGTTCTTTTTGCATCATGCTTCTTAGCAGTACTCACATTGGCTGTAGTTGTACTTTTAACCTCGATATCTTTGCCTATATAGCGTAAAACAAATAGTCAAATACTATCAGCAGGCAGATGCATATGAACACACGTGATTAAACTGTAGTACAGCATACCTTGTTTCTGATCACCATTGTTAAGCAGCACATGCAACGGCTTTTGCTCAGACATCGAAGGCTTTCCCTTCTTCGCATGAGCTCGTTTCTTATCCCTTTTATGTTTGGAATGAGATCCCTCTTCTGTTTTTTTATTCGAGACAACCTCAGTGTCATTTCCTTCACTTGCTGAGACTTTTGTTTCTGAAATCTCAACATGTTCACTTCCAGATTCGGCCCTTTTCTCTTTCGCGCTATCTACTTTCAAAGACACTGACTCGGGCTCATTGAAGATTGGCGAATGCATACCATTGCTTTCACCTTCAACTCTTCCATTAGAACTCGCACACCTTTCAACTCGCAATCTGTCCCTAAATCTTGATTTACTACCTCCAGCAAGAGCCATCAACAACGGCACTCCACTCCCCGGCCACTTGTAAATAGAGAAGTGAAACTGCCCACTATTGATCTGAACCTCTCTTTCTGAGCTTTTCAGCTCAGTTTCCATAATTTCTTCATCAAGTTTTGTACTTTCCTGGTTGATATCAGACGCTTCTTGTGACAAGGGGCTTTTCCGATACAACCGGGGATCATACCTTATCTCCTCCTGCAACTCTGCTATTACCACATTCGAAATTCCACGAGAATTTTCGACAGAACCAAGTGGAGGATGATCAGTTGTTTTTGTCACTTTGGCAGGAAAACTGTAATACCAAAACACAGCAAAAGAGACTCAAAATGAACACAAAAGTGAAATGAATAGCAAAACTAATAATAAGGAGTTGGAGGAAAAGAAAGAACCTGAATTTGGTAGGAACTGGAGAGCTAAGAGGGCTGTTGAAACTCCTGGTTGGGGAACCAAATGACTTGCTCACACCGCCTTGAAATATATCATCATAGAAACCATCACCGCCATGAGCCCTCCTGGTTGCACTTTCTGCGCCGAACACCGGGTTTTCATCTGATAGAGACCATGGGTTTCTTGGCAGTAGAGCTGCATCACTCTCAGCTTCACTGAAGCTGTACCTGGTTTTGCCTTCCTGATTCGAGAACCGCCGCGGAGGGCCGCCAAATACATCACTGAAATCCACATCTGGGCTGGTTTCTGATGACCTGGTTTCTCTCCGAGCAAAATTCTCCATCTTTATTTGGTTTCAGGGGGTGAAAATAATCATCCCAAGAAACTAGGACTCTTGATGAAGAAAATTCAAAAATTTCCCAAGAAGAAAGAAAATGATAAATGTGTGGTGCTGATTCCATGAGTCAAAAAAATGAGAAAAATGGGATTATAAAATTGGAATAGCCGAATCTGGAAATTAGGAGGAAGAAGAAGACATGGAGAAGTGGGGCTGGAGACAAGGATGAGTTTGAGAAGCTGAAGCCACAAAACGGTGGGGAAATTGAAGATAATATAGTGTAGTAAATTAGTAATGAGCTGGTTGGCTGGGGAATGTGGTATTTTGAATAAAAGCAGACGACAAAATTTGAGATTACACAGGATAAGGAATTTAACATTTGATATACCTCGGAAACATCTCTTCTTCTATTTTGGAATACCTAACTTGGAAACCAAAAGACAGATAGCTAAGATTGTCTATCGTCTCTCTGTAGTCTGAACTCGTCAAAAGTTTGTACAACTGCAGAAACTATAATCATTGAACTCTTTACTATCAAACAAAAATGATTCACTCTGAAGCGTATGATGGATGGGCAATCATACGTTGTGGCCGTTCGAGTTGAGCAACTTCTCTTCCTCACTTGATTTGTCAGTCGCGGAGAGCTCAATGTCGGATTTGAAGTTCGTTTTGTTCCATTCCTTTTCTACGCGAAAGTACACCCATTGGAAGCGGCGAATAATCTCTAGCGCAGTTATTGTGAACAGACTGATGTAGTTGTGGCGAAGATGGGCAGACAGCTTGTATGTCCATGTGCATCGCAAGATCAGATTGCTTCCGATTACCCAATAGTATACCTGTGGAACAACACGAGAGAGTAAATTCACATAATTTATATACCAAAACATGCATGAAACTTCAGATCAAACATAAAACTGAAAGAGGTTTGGCAAACTTTGAAGAATACGAGAGTATACGGTGCTATAAATTGGTGCCAACAGATATGCAGAGAAAAAGAAGCTCGAGGTTATGACTCACCCATTTTCGTCCATATAACATGTGAGAAACGACGTGTGGCTTGTTGAACTTGAAAATCCGAGTGAAACAACTGGCATACAGCAAAAGGTAGATTAATAATGATGTCTCACAATTGGTTGAGATGGATCAAGAACAATGACTAGAGTTGCAAAGTAATTCGTGATTGAGGGCATGTGATCAATGTGCTAATTACTTCCATAGGTTCCTGATGCTTCTTTTTATTATCATCTGAGGTCAGATGTATAGGTGAAAACAGTCTACGAGAGCAGCAAAAAATATTACCTCAAGTCCCAATCTCTGGTGATATCCCAATAGAATGAGTATAATGAGTTCACAACACTTGAAAGAAGCCACAGTGGTCTATAAATGCCTGCCCAGTTATCAGGAAAGACGTGATACTTGAGGGCTGAAAGAAATATAACAGGTACGGCCGTGGAGTACTTCAAAGCTGAAATCATAACAAAACAAAAAGGTTGAGAAAGTCAATGTCAAGCAGTCAAGCAACCGGGTAAAGAGCTATGTGATTATGAGAAAGTTACCATTCAGTAGAGAGGATTTTTCCTTGGTATCTTTATATTGCCGAAGACACTGAAATAATCGGAAAAGGTACGGCAAAACAAGAACTATAGGAATTGCAACCGAATGACTGCCACAAACGGAGTCAGCTTCAAACCATGCAATAGTAGCAACCTGTTCGATGAATCATCTCATAAAAATAAGTGAAGCAAATAGTGAGCAAAAAGTGTCTAACCAAGAACGTCATGTGCATGTAAAACCTTAACTAGCAAGAAAATTGCATTAGCAATTCGAGGTGCATACATTGGAAAAAAGCTCACAATGGATGATCATTCTGTAAACTAGGATTTACAATGCACAAAATCTACCAACAGAGATGACAACGCCTAAGCTAAATAAACAATATCAACTCCACATACCTGTCGGTGAACCATCCGACAAACTGAACGCTCCATGTCAGAGAAAACCTACAATAAGTTACAAAATACAAATTAGAGAGCAGTCCTACAAAGCAAAATTCACAGAATAATTCCAACCTATTTAGACTCTTTCAGCATATAAGTCGATTTCCACTACATCAAACTTATAAATCAAATGCAATCAGGAGATACTTCAGGAAACTACATACCTTTGACATGGATGTTAGTATATCTGCCAAGAAGAAGTCAGCAAACGATATTGCCTGTTTACGAAAACAATTTTTCAGCTTGAGTATAGCAACACCAGTAAAATTATAAAAACATTTAAATAATTGCACCCACGAGCAACTAAATACCAAAGTTCGACGGATTCAACTGAATCCATGATATCAGATTGAAGGAATAGCATATTTACGCGAGAATTAGAAAGGTATTATCCAGATAGTATCTAGAAATTTGTACACTTGCCTGCAATGGGAAAATTATTCGCCAAAGAGTCCTCAACATAAAGTAGCGAGAAGACAAAAAGAAAAGATCAAAGGGAGATATAAGAGCCATTGCTACAGCAGCATAGAGGAGCACCTGCAGCGGCAAATTCATTTATTACATTACAATTCATAATTAGCATCTAGCCAGCTTGAATGTTTAAGGATTAGTTGCAACAGTAATACAAACATTATAAATCTCCTTCTACACTGCACCTTTCTTTTTTATGTATTTGAAAGAAAAATTATTTCATCGTACAGTCTGACTGAACTTATCAAAGTCAACAATATACAGGTCTGCTTCAAAGATTGCCCTCAAGGAATTCAAATCACTGTGATACTTATTTGTTACTAGTACAGCTCATCAAGTGCTTGTCAACAAAATTAAACAATGTAAGAACAGTACGATGTAAGTTTTAAAAAGTGAGAAAGGAGGCATCTATTACACTGGTTGAGATGCTGCTAAGATGACCTCTCCATGAGAGTAAAGATATAAATATGCAGTCATACTAGTTGGGACGATGATTGTCATCCAGATAGCACACTGCAAAATTAGAAGAATATTTTAGACAAAATTCAAGATCTTTAATAGAGCTCAATTCATTAAAAACTAAAGATACCACATAACTAAGCTTCACTGCGTCCCAACCCAGCTACAATGAGTTCTATTATAGTAATATAAACAAGCGAGATCAAACATTAAAATTTCGATGAATATAAAACATCCCATAATCACAGACATATAAGTGGCAGGTTTCAATACAAAAATTACACAATAACGTCATTAAAAGAGGAAGCCCTTAAGCTCTTTCGCACCAAAAAAGCGAAAGGGAAAAAAACAAAGAGCAACAGTGAGTTATTAAAAAATAATAGGCAGAATATTATACAACAAAGCTACCAATAGTAACAACAAATCTCCAGTCTTTGGCTCTTTAGGAGTAGGCATTTTCCCCCCTTCAAAACAGTGGTATATAGCAAGCAAGTTAGTTATGCACAAGCAGAACAATCATAGTGACTCAATAAAAGCTCAAAAATCTCAGGTACACAATATTCTCAACATATTTCTACCTTCCATATTTCTCGGTGGGTTAGATGATTTTGATCAAGGTCAAAAAATTTAGAATAGCTCACGTTACCCTGGGCAAAAACCCATAAGTTCATCCCCCAAAGCCAAACCGCCAATGTCTGAAAGAAATCATTGACCAAAACATGATCAGATAAGGAAGACCAAAACCAAATGAAACCAAAATTTTCTTTAATACATCAAAAGCAGCACTAACCACCAGAAGAAGGGGATTGTAGTACAAAAAGGCCTCATACAAAAATAAATCCCTGAGGTCTGCACTCATTCTCATGACAGAATCCCATCCTACCTGCAAGCAAAAACAACTTAACATGTTTCACCATATAACCACCCAACTCAAACGATTTAGAACACTGTACGTCTGTACCTCTATCTATGCTTATCAGTTAGCAGATGGGACAAAAGGAAACACAAGGAAAGATATCAAACTGACCTTGCAGCAAATGAATCCCCAGATGAAAAACAATATCACCTGAACATCAAAGTAGTTAGACTCTAACAAGGGAAAATGCAGAATCAAATAGAAGGGAAATTTTTGAAGGGGAGAGAGGGAAATTTCCAGCCTCCAGACTTCAGTTATGAAATGCGAAACTATCCAAGCTCAAGGACACTACTAGACACACCAATACCCGTACACAATTTTAAAACTTAGAACATCGGGAGGACTTCAAGAACTACTATACTTTAAGTTTTGGAGTGTGGACTAGCAAATCATTGCGAGATGCATTTTCAAAAGTCTCCCAGCCTCATCCAAGCTTTTACCATCACTCCATTTTCTCAGAGGATTGCACAATTTGAAAGCCAGAAAGCAGATGTTTGAAATAAATATATATTCCGTAAAGAAAACCAGCATGAAAATATAAAAGTTATCCATACTTAAATGCTTTCTTACTAATTGATATTTGACACAATTTCATCAACTTCAATATTTTCAAGATTCCATGACAACAAGTAGTACCTTGAATCTCCACAAAAGAATAGGGTTTGGCAATATTGCCACAGTGCTCAACGGTATGGTCACACCCTTCATTTCATTCGGCACTGCTGGAAGTAGAGGATCCTCTTCTGTACTATATTCTAACTCACTCGTCCCTGTTATTCAAACGAAAATAAAATGAATCACTAGGAATAATTACCATATCCCTGAACAAGAAACATAGCAGACAAACACACTAGAGTGTGCAAGCAAGCTCAGCAGTTTGGAATAAATAAAAACATCAGACCAAGATCATAGACAACAGGTCGGCTACCGGACTTCCTTAGATGCGGACTCGTGGAGGAAGGGGCAGATACAAGACCTCCAAACATCGGTGGAGGCGGAAATTGAAGTATATCAATGCTTCCAAGTCATAAAATGTACATCAACCTGCATTCCAAAAGGTCAAACATAATATTAACATTAAGGGCAGAGCTCGGTAATCCTACAGATTAATTCCGGTAATCTAGACCAACAGATGCACTGTAGTCTGTAATGTCACTTGTTTCATATGCCTAGACACATTAAAATGAATCAAAATGAAGGATTATACAATTCCGATGTAACTAAACAAACAAACAGTACAGTACAGTAGATCCGAGTAGCAATCTTTCCCCAGAAACTAGCCACGAAATTAAGTACCGTGCAGTACGCGAAAGAACAGCAAATTGAGGACGGAATTCACAATGCGATTGGCCTGATTAGGAAAATTAAAAACCGCCACCAGAAACTGTACCGTTTCAACCGGAGCAATGGTTTCCGCGGTGAATCTGTACTGTATTCGGGAGAAACCTTCGGCCACGGCGGAAAGAATCGGAAACGGAGGCAGGATCCGATTCTCGGGCGGGAGGCTTAGGAATGAAGGAAAGGACAACGTTTGTGTGTGATTTATTTTTTTCGTTTTTGTTTCCGAGGAAGCTAAATTCCGGTGACTTGCTTTTTGCCAAACAGAGATTTTTTATTTTATTTTTTGAGATAGCCAAACAGGGAATTTTTTTTTGAACTGGACCTAGCACTACCCCATAATGTTTGAAAGAATTGTGAAGTTATTAAGAAAATTTTGTCCCATGGAGAAATAATTTGGTTAAAATTTATATCATATTGACTGTGAATAGTAAAGGAAGGTAGTTGAGATATAGTCATTGCTTTTCGATTTTATTCATTTTAAGGTAGCAATTACGGTACTTTTTAGGGATATGTGAAATCATTCGCTATGAAAGTCCATTATCTCGTGATCACAAACTAAGGAGGAGATATTTTGTGTGTACTTTGGATCTATGAATTGTTTATGAAAGTTCAATATAATAGTAGATATACAAAATTAATCTAATCGTGACTACTTTTTCAAGTCATACTAGAAGGATAAAGACAATTGTTTTGGCTTAATTTAAGACTAAGTTGAAGCTATAGTGAAGACCATTTAAATGTTATCGAGACTTTGATTTAGCATCGTATCCGAGTAGGGATCTGATATGATGGCATTCGAATTTGCTATTTCATTTTATACAATGATTTAGTTAACTGAGTGGTTTGACTGTTTTTCGACACATCTATTGTATAAACTGTTGTAAAATATATTCTAACTAGCTAATATTTTATTATTTTAAAAACAATAAAGGTTTTACTAACTTGATATAAAAAGAGTTGGCGTATCTAAAAACTAATGCTAGTTGCGAGTACTGGAAGACGGCAGACAGACGATTTTGAAAGTTATGGAACCTTATCCATTCCGAACAACAATGAAAAGTTGGAAGTATGGAACCAAATTTTAACGCATATCATGTCAGATACGCGTGTTATGCCAATCGATTTGCAATTCTATCAAGTTTTGACGCTTGTTATGTGCCGTGTCAACTCATCACGAGATTCTCCACCTAATCTTACTTGTCGGGGTAACACATATTTACACACCTAATGCAATGAATCATATACTCTAGTACAGATGATAAAAGGTGAATCAAAATATTGTGATTCTATTTATGATATTTCTTGGGGGTTTAATATAAGAATTGAAAACATAAGCATGTTGGACAAATATTTAAGCAACTGAACCTTTCAGAGGTACTGGTAATTTGGTAAAGGTATAAAACAAAACCAGGACAAGTTTATTCGAAGCTAAGTTTACTACAAAACTCTTCACCATCCACCTTCTGGTTGGCGCTCTTGCCTAAAAGCATCCTTTTCCTTCTTCATTTGCTCGACGATGTTGATTATGTCACGATTAGAGAAACGGTCGCGAACATACTTTCTTTCTTCGGCTTGAATCTCCTTGATAGCGCTTGGAAACGGATTTGGAGGTGGTCTCTTTCCTTGAAGCTTTGCGATTTGCTTCAGCCGCGTATATGCATTCCTTTTCGCCTTCTTCTCTCTCCGGTACTCCATCTGGAGCACGAATAAATGTACAGTTCATTAAAATGTGAATAAGAATCCATGAAAAAGTAAACTTAGTAGTGTGATAGGAGATAATACATCAGCCGCTGCAATTGCATCTTCTTCCCTGACACCATGTTCCTTCAACTCAAGTACTCGCAAGCCAAATAGACGAGCAGGAGGATGATCAAAGCTAGAAACTCTGTAAAAATAATAAGAGACAATTCCCGTTTGGAAAGTTCCGAACAATGCTATGACCATAACAGATAAAACATGACATAAAAATCACACTCATATGCAAACAAGAGGAAGCACTCAACTGTTCATCAATTGTCCTCAAGATCCATTTCAAATTATTTGTAAAATTTCTCAATTTCACTTCTAAAATGGGGTGGAAGAATTAAGATTATAGATCATGGATAACCATTTACAAACACTTGAATAACACAGAAAGACGTGTATATATAATTGTATGAAGTTAGTTCAAGCACAAATATCGACCTCCACAACTCAAGCTTTTACCGTCACGTACTTCATTCCAAAGTGAATGCTATAAATTTACTCATTGTTCCATAAATCACACTACAAAGTGAATGCTATAAATTTACAGCTACATAAATCACTCTACAAAGTGAATGCTATAAATTTACAGCTACATAAATCACTCTACAAAGTGAATGCTATAAATTTACTCACCGTTCCATTGCTTTAAGCCAGAGTGGCTCAGGTTTGACCAAGCCTTTGACTAACCGGGCCTCTTGGCAGACGCGCCGAACGTGAGTCCGGGCCTCTCGGCGGATGCGCCGAAAAAAATTAGAGACTCAATCTCAGTGTCCAATAGACGGGTATAGAACAGAGCCATTGAGTAATGCTAGATCCGCTGCGCAGCCACACGGTGCCACGGGCTTTTGACCGCGTCATTGCTCAAGATCTGCAGCAGATCTCCTACGTTGATCAGAATGCTACTGACTAGCCACTCCAGCATCACTCATTTTTGTTCCTTGATTCATCCTACATTTTTACACCGTCATTAATTATAACCTCATAATATCATCTCCAACATTTCAAAAATGCTTACGAAATGATGTTCTAGTCTTGCTGCAAACATCCCCATCATTTATACACATACAAACTACAAATTATCTACGACTGCTTCAAGAAAATCAAGACATCTTAAATCCTTGTCATCCATTTCATCATCAACATATTATCAAACTACGACTTCAAGAAAGTCAGGCCATCAACATCTTTCTCATACATTTCATCATCAAATCGCCATTTCTAGCAACCAAAACTGCAAGTGCATATACTAGCAACCAACACTGATGCACAAATAATACAGCATCTCCAGAACAAATGTTCAGCTAAATATCACTTCAAATTAAATGTCAAATTGACATTCACAAAATTCACAAATGTAAAATACAGAATCATTTGACAGAGCTTTAAAAAAATCCTAATTATTTTTAAAAGAACTTCCCAGAGTTCTCTGTTTTTGAAGAAATCTGTTATTATCCTTGTTAAGAATCCTATATCTCCATAAATATATTTTGTACTCCAACTCTGCTAGATTTTGATGGAAAAAGGTTTTGCCTACTTCTCTAGAATTCTTCTATAATGGTCCAAGTATACATCTAGCGGCTAGGTTTTGCTTCAAGTACAAACCCACTATAACTCCACAGAAAATGGCTCCCCAATTCAAAGTATATAAGAAAACCCAGAAAATCTAACATATCAAAACAAAAAATATCTAACAAATCAAAACCCAACAAAGCTATATCAATAAATTCAGAAGTTATACCACCAAATATCAAAAAATTGAGATGTTTACCTTGATTCAAATTGGATTTCACTCATCTTTGAACAATAAACGCAGAGAAGGGGTGGCTGAAAAACGCATCACGTCCTCTGTGTGCGGTGAAAGAGGTTAGATTTGTGCGATGAAAGAGGTTAGATTTGAAGAACAATAAACGCATCACCTCTAACAAATCACTCATTTTCGGGGAAAGAGATTTAAACGCAGAGGAGGTTAAGAACGAATTAAGGGATTAAAAGAGGTAATGCGTGCGATGGCAGGTGGTGAAGATAAGTGAAGAAAACAGCGATTGACGGGTAGTGGCCGGCGATGGCGGGCGGTGAAAGGGGTGAAGAAGAATGCAACGCGAATGGATAACGAATTGAGAGGCTGAAGATCATTTTGGTCAACTGGGGGAGGGGAGTAATTCTTGTGAATTGAGGGGCTGGAAGAAATGAAAAACTTAACAGGGATATTTTTGGTCTAGTCGTAATAATTTGGGATGTATGGAGCAATTTTGGGGATGGAGAACTAAGAATGCACGGGTCTTACGCTTTGTAGTTTGTACAGGTCTTAAAATGTCATAGGATCCCAAAATGTCAGGAGAGCTGCAGCTGAGCTTGCATCCTCAACCGTCCCCGTGGCCTTCCGATGAATTTTGAGATGCTTCTCTTACCCAAAATTTCTATGGAATTCCCGCAATTTGTGAGATCTTTAAAACATTTGTCATGCCATCTTTCCTAAAAGTCCAGCATTTTTGCCTGTCACTGGTAATTCTATTTATTCATCTCTCTTACATTCTTCTGGCTTTCAAGAAACATTGCATGTCTTCTCTCGCCCATCATTCTCGATATAACACATTGTATGTTCATTTTACCCCTTTTGATTATCATCTGCTTGCTGTAATTTGCAAATAATATGACTTCATCATTGGTTTGGACACCCGCCCTTTATGTAATCATGTCTGGTTTCTATCACCATGTATACTATCCATGTTCCCAGATGGATTTTAGGACCAAAAAAATGTTGTTTTTTGGTTTTGAATATTTAATTGTAGGTTCTTTGTACATTTTCTCTGTTGGTTCTGTTGTAGCACTAGAAAAGGTTAGGACCGTTTGGGATTGAACGTTTAGGGCAAGCTTTGTGGAGGTTGCATGTGATGTGATGATCAGATTGTTTTTTGTGATTGACTGATGGCCTAATTTCTGAAAGGATTTGATTAACCTGTTTATTAAAAAGGTGCAGGCATTCAGCAAGTGATCAAGTTCAGACATTGTACAAATTGTGACCATGAGTAACGCGATGTCTGGACCTATCATCGAAAGACCCTTAAGGCCAAGTAAGTTTGATTTCTCTGAGGGAGGTTTCGTGTTTGCATAGACTTGTTGCAATGGTACAATGTAGTCAAAGTTATGTTTTCATGAGTCTATGTACTTGAATTTCCGGATTAGGAAATATATTGTGATGGCTTGAGTTATGTTTTTTCTCGAGGGAGATTTCGCGTTTGCATGGTCAGGTGAGAGTAATTTTGTTGATGTCGTTCCTTTTCAGAAATAATGGAGTTTTCTTCAACTGCCACTAGTCTCTTAACTTGATTTTCTTAGTGAATTTGAATGGTTTTTGAGATCCCTAAGTGGCATGATGATGTGGATGACAGGCATGGAAAAAATTGACATCGAAAATGCTGATGATGAGAGGAAGACAAGGCTTGGATCTCTCAAGAAGGCCGCGATTAGCGCCTCTACCAAATTCAGGCACTCCTTGACCAAAAGGAACAGGAGAAGCAGCAGCAGGGTCATGTCTGTCGTGTTCGAGGACGAGCACGATGCTGAGGAGCTCCAGGCTGTTGATGCCCTTCGCCAAGCTCTTATCCTTGAGGAGTTGTTGCCTGCAAAGCATGATGATTATCACATGCTGCTCAGGTCAACTTGTTCCCTCTTCTCTATCACTATCTAGTGTGGTTCTTTGAAAGTTTATATTAGGCCATATTATGAATGATTCAAATTGGAATCAAGAAACAGGAAAATTTGTACACTTGTTCTGATGAGTTGAACTCCAATAACCTTTATTATAGCTGTTCAGATTCTTGAAGGCCAGAAAATTTGACATTGAGAAAACAAAGCAAATGTGGGCTGATATGATTCAATGGAGGAAGGAGTTTGGTGCTGACACCATCACTGAGGTATGTTTCTCGACGGGACATCATATGACTGGTGTCTGATCAGGATGATCCTAGTCTTGACAAATGGTTTTCCCGTTTCCAGGACTTTGAATTCCAGGAAAAGGAAGATGTCCTGAAATACTATCCACAGGGACACCATGGAGTTGACAAGGATGGTAGGCCTATCTATGTCGAAAGGCTTGGAATGGTTGATGCCACCAAGCTAATGCAAGTCACCACCCTGGACCGCTATGTCAAGTACCATGTCACGGAGTTCGAGAGGACCTTCATTGACAAGTTTCCAGCTTGCTCCATTTCAGCCAAGAAGCACATTGACCAGAGCACAACCATCCTGGATGTCCAAGGAGTGGTGAGTAGTGGAATCCCAAGAGTTGCAGTAAAAACATTAAAACTTGCTACATTGATAATCACAATCATGGTATGGTTTTAGGGTCTGAAAAACTTCAACAAGAATGCCAGGGAGCTGATTCAGCGCCTTCAGGCGATCGATGGTAACAACTACCCTGAAGTAAGTGAATTTCTGAGCTAGCCAAACAAACATATCATGTGTTAGCATTACATACATGATACACCTTTTACTAAATTTAGTATACTCCATCCGTCCCACAATGATCCTCCTAATTTGACTTTTGGAAATCAAACTGAACCAACTCCGACCGTTAATTCTCTTAATATCTACTTAATATGTAAGATTGTTATCATGTGATATGGTTTCAGATTCATCATAACATATATTTTTAAACTATTATTTTCTCAAAATATTTTTACATGCATAAAAATATATATTAGTAGTTAAAAATTGATGCAGTTGACTCCTAAAAGTCAAATTAGGAAGATCATTATAGGACGAAGGGAGTATGTCGTTGAGGTCAGCTTTTGATGAGTTTCTTGGCTTTCTTTCAGACCCTCTACCGCATGTACATAATCAACGCTGGTTCAGGATTCAGGCTCTTGTGGAACACAGTGAAATCATTCCTTGACCCAAAAACCACTGCCAAGATCCATGTCCTGGGCAACAAATACCAGAGCAAGCTCCTCGAAATTATCGATGCCAGGTAAAAACATTATCCCTTTCTTCTAAGATTACAGAGCTGAATATGAGTTTGATTCTAAAATGCTTGTATGTATCAGCGAGCTACCAGATTTCTTGGGTGGCACATGCACCTGCGCTGATAAGGGCGGATGCATGGCCTCTGACAAGGGACCATGGAATGACCCTGAAATCATGAAGGTTGGTTTTTCTTTTTGGTCTGTGCTACTTCTGACTTTTCACCTAAAATGTTTGGATCAGAAGTAGTTAAAGTTAACATGTTTTGTGTATTTGATGGAACAGATGGTATGTGGAGGCGCACACAAATGCTCAAACAAAATTGTCCTCCCAACTTTCGAGGAGAAAACAATCTCTGAGGATGAAAATTCTGCATCCAAGGTACAAACTGAATATGCATTTTATCACCTGGATCTTCTTCTTTCCCTATGTTTATGAATTGGTGTTTTTTTAGTTCTGAACTATGACTTCTCTTTGCCATTTGATTACTTTCATGGGTGGAATGCATAGAGAGTCACCTCCATGAAAAGGTCTCAATCCCATCTCTCCACTGTTGAGGAAGAAGTAAGTATTAAAGAATTTCATTACTCACGATATTCTGGTCCGAGACGAATTTAGGTCTGGATTATCATTCACATTATGTCATGTATACCTCATAGATAAGTTGTACAAGTAATATATGCGTGTCAAAATTATGAATGGTTTGACAGGTTCTAGGCAGGAACATCTACCCTGTCGCAGAGCCAATCCCGATGATGGGAAAATCTATGGATGCAGGCTGGTCTAAATTGGCTAAACATGAAGCGTTCGCCTTGGCTAAGAGTAACATTCTTCTCCTTATCATTCCTTGTTATTTTTTTATGAACTGCATATCAAGCATTTCTTTTATTGGACTCCTCAACTAGTCTTATTTTTGTTCCTTTTTGCTGTGAAGAAAATAATGATTTGTACCAAGTGGCAGAAGCTGTCAAGAACGGCCCAGATGGAGTCAGCAACCAGCTATTCAGCGGGATGATGACCTTCGTTATGGGCATTGTGACCATGGTCCGCATGACCCGCAACATGCCAAGGAAGATCACAGATGCTACATTCTACTCCAATGGCTCCGTCTATGGCGTTGAGGCCACCATTCAAGGCGAGATGCAAGCTCCCACCATCTCCAGCGCCGACTACTTCACCATGATGAAGCGCATGGCCGAGCTCGAGGACAAAGTCATTGTCCTCAACAAGAGGTCTCAGACCATGCCACCTGAGAAGGAGGAGATCCTCAACAACGCCCTTGATCGCGTTGATTTCCTGGAACAAGAGCTGCAATCTACCAAAAAGGTAACAATGACTATTTCTAAGTTTCTACTGGCATCGAATCTTCTGTAACATTTTATGTAACACTTGTCCTTTTTACATGTGTCTCGAAGGACATGGGTTACACCAAAAGTGTTACAGTCTTACAGATAGAACCTCGTGACGTTGCGAATGTGATGTGAAAATGGTTGTGTTTTTGCAGGCTCTTGAGGAATCGATTTCGCGCCAGGAAGAGCTCCTGGCCTACCTTGAGAGGAAGAAGAAGCAGAAGAAGAAGTTTTATGGCTTCTAAGTGGTATAGAAAGAATGCATGGTGTATAGAGGGAAAAGGGACGCATAATAAGTGAACCATTTTCGCCTTGTCGTGTGCTTTGTCAAATTTTACCATTTCACAGCAGACCTTGTATATTGTAAATATGCATATTCGCATACCCATATATGAATATGGAACTCCATTCTTATAAGAGATGGAGTTTTCAAGTTTTGATCTTCATTGACGGAGCTTTTGCTAACGTCTATGGCTCTGTTTGGCGGAGTTGTGCTTATAAGCAAAGCTGGCTTATTTTGAAAGCAGAGGTAGACCAGCTTCTGTTTTTCCCCCAAAAATAGTTTCTGCTTTCAAAATAAGCTGATTTTTTAGTACTTTACCAAACACTAAAAAGTGTTTTCCTTATAAGCACAGCAGCTTAAAAGCTCTGTCAAACAGAGTCTATGTCACCTCACAGTTAATATTTCATGAAAAAATAAC
>JAULKK010000002.1:2117903-2133091 GCA_032355705.1 Rubia peregrina | reverse complement strand
TGCAATGGTAGTGGGTGGTGATAGTTGATTTTGGCAAAGAGGGAAATGGGGGAATCCCAAACCCAAGGGGGGAGTGGAGAATGGTGATTAAGCCATTTGGGGGAAATGAAACATGGAAAATGGGGAAAGGGAATGAAAAAAAAATCCAACAAAACAACAACAAAGGGAATCAATGGTGCTGATTCTCATTCCCTTTCCTGAAACCCCCCAAACAAACGGTCCCTTAACATTCTCAAGTCTATGCACCTGGAAGGAAATGAAGTACAAGAAATTATAAGGAAAGAAAATTCACCTCAACAACAGAAGAAAACCTTAAGGAAAGCTTAGGACCAATGTTCTAGGGCCAAATTTCTATCAACATCTTATTGAACCACTCACGGTGCTCCAAAGGAGTTGTTGACTGAAAAAACAAATTCAAGCATGTAGGTGTGTAAAAATGGAGCATTCTAAATGAAAAATCCACAAAAATGAATATTGAAATAAAATTCACTGATGTTGGCAGTATGACTTTTTCCATTTTTTATTCAGGTCTTCTGCAAGAATTCGTTGTTGATAGCTCCTATACTGCAAATTGACAAGGAGCACAACTCATGTTACAAGAGTACTCTCTTTTGGTTACAATTTCGATACCATATCCAACCTACGTACATTTTAATTATTCTCAAATTTAAGATAAATATTCAAAATATAATAAAGTTCAAGAATACCAGAAGAGGAAAGTATGCTCAACCATGGAAAAAAATGTCATACTTTCGCAGCTGCGCTCAGCTGCTGCCAGAGATAGGGTGAAGAGGCCCTAAATCTCAAATGTCTTCCTCAAAACCAATGCTAGTAGAATAGAAGAAGTGAAAAAATATATTTTACCTTACTCACAAATGAATCACACGAAGGCAATGGCGTATTATAATTGCTAATTCCCTCACTCATCGAGTTGATAAAATATACGCAATCAATGTCAAAGTTCTACAAATTTGATCATTATCAAAATTTATATATCTGAACCCACCTTATTGGCCATGTATGTTTCTAGCTTACACTGCCAAAAGCCATATCACATTTAGAGTCTGAAATAACTTGAGAAAGACTCATATGAGACCGTCTCGCCATAACTTATAGTGAGACAAGGAATAAAATAAAGTTTTAAAAATTATAAAAAGTACCTCATATTATCTCCTAACTTCAAACAATTGTATTTAAACCCTCCGTCTCACCTAAGTTTTTGTATTTTTATTTTACTTTGCTCCATATGTTTTGGCCACTTTTAAAACTTACTTATTCTGGTAAAATTGAGTACCTATTAGTTGAGCTACATTCTCTTTCTTAAATATTGAACCAAAAAGTGAGTGACCAAATCAACTTTCTTAAATATTGAGCCAAAAAGCGAGAGATAAATAGTTGTGGGACAGAGGGGGTATCTTTCTTTTTTCGTTTGGTCTTTTAATAATGAAAACTTTAATAAAATATAGGTATTTTCATTCATTCGTTTTATTTTTTACTCTTCCAATACTATATCTTCCACTTATTTCACTTTTCATAAGAAAACGAGCCATTTTGTTAGGATCCAATGTTATACTCCACGACTTCTATATATTTATACTCTACACATATCACCTGGTACATTTTTAACTCCCATCGTCCCACCGAAGCCTGCACAATTTTTTTTCACACTCTCCAATAAACATGTCTGACGGTAAATATGTGTAGTTACGGATAATAACGAGTCATAAAAAATTGATATTTAAAAACTACATATTACCTCAAATCTAATGATACTCATGCAATAATATTATTGTTCATATATGCATTTAAATATGCGCAATGGCGGAACTGGGATGGGGCAAGCCGGTGCAGTCGCCCCCCAACCTCCGGTGAATGAAGGGTAAATATACATCCTCTCGCCCAGGATCCGCCCTACCCCGCCCATCCCTCCTCATATTTGAGTCTAGTTTAGCCAATGAATATACGGTTAAAGTTTGATAACTTTAACTGGAAAAATAGATTCGGTAAGATTTAACTGAGATGGAGGGAGTATAAATGTTGATGATCTGTTATGCTCTCACACATATTTTCCTGCCCTCGCAGATCTCCAATGGGTAAAACATGTGTAACTTGAATCTTGAGAGCAATATATATTTTCTAAAGCTATATGATCAAAAGGCGAAGGGAGCATCTGTGGGTATGATGAATCAGGCTATGGTGTAACATCGTAGGGTCACAATGCACACTTTAAAAACCAAGTCAATGCATCCACTAATTGCCTGACTCCTTATTTTTGAATATCGTGTGTTGGTACTACGGAGAAGTAATCTCATCCCACACTCCCCAAGTTAAACGGCTTAATTTTGGCCTCTGTTTTTCAAAACTAAAATTAAAATTTCAGTTCTGGTCAGATAATCAAGTTCTTGACCTCAAACATCAGTTCCACAGGTTCCTTATTTTTTCCTTAAAAAATTCTCATAACAATAACGAGAGTACAGAGTAGGGGTGAAGAGCTCGCAAACGGCTCGAGCAAAAGCTCAACTCGAACTCGAGCTAGACGAACAGGAGCCGAGATCGAGCTAGTTCGATTATTGGACGAGCTCGAGCTTCTTCATTCTTGTTCGGTAGGCTCGTCGAGCTTCACGAGCCCGTATGTATATAAATATATTATTTTAATTTACAATTTTATATAAATTAGAAGGTTGTATTGGCTCGTTTGAAGGTAACAAGCTCAATGAGCCAATATCGTTCGAGCTCGAGCTCGAATTCGATCGAGTTACGAACCGAGTTCGAGCAAATCACAAACAATCGAGCACAAGATCGATATAAATATTCTGGACTCGAATGACCTCGAGCTCGAACATAGTAATTTTTTTCGAGTTCGAGCACACCACTACTCGATCTCGGCTCGATTCGTTTACAACTCTAGTATAGAGTTTGTTGATTACATGATAGGATATGATTTGCCTCACAGCTACACACAGGGGCGGAGACAAGGGAGGTTGGAGGGGGCTTCAGCTTCCGCCAACAATTTTTCGAAGAGTTTTAAATTTTGAAAACTACACTTCAGGCTTCAGCCTCCGTTAGAATTTTTTTAAGGCTATCAATGTTTAAAGAATTACCCTTCGAGCCAAAAAAAATGAGGAAGTGTTTGTAAAAAATAATGATTTAAAAAGATAATTACCTATCACATATAATTTCACGTCTCGAGTATTATCTCATTTTTTTTATTGAATGTCATTTTCTTAGAATATAATTAACTAGCACCACCACAAAAACACCGTGATTTCACCTTACCTAATACCTACACATACAATATTTGCTAATATGGAGTATAAAATTTTCTGTCCTTGTATGCATATGTTGGTCAACGTAAAGTAGGCTAACCAAATTTTACAAGACTCACTTTGATTTTTATTTTTAAAATCAATCATTCAACTAGGTTGGAAAAAATGTTCGACAACAAATACAACTAGTGGAATTGACATCCAACCTAGTACAACACTCTCACTTTATTAACCCTTTTCTAACGTGTGCAACAATGAAATCAAGAATTTGATTAGGCGACAAAATTTACTATACTCAAAAAAATTCCTCAACCAAGAGAAAAATTCAAAAGCACTGATGTAAAACATCCCTGTAAATTCAACAGGAACTGAATCTAAATGTGATTTATTTCCTCCCACGTGGACCAACAAAACAGAAGAAACAACAAAACAAATGGTCTGAACTGCAAAACTAACCTGAAAGTACAGTATTTCCCACAAAATGGGACAGAACAAAATCCCCCGCTACAATTTCAGACAAAGCATTCACATATATATATCTAATCAACAAGAAAACAGGAACATGAACAAGTTCGATTTCAAGACCGGCAAGTCCTATACACCTCGCCACGCATTACATCGATAGGAGTGTGTTCTGGAGTGTATCGTTCAGGACCCGAGTAAACTCCCATCTTCTCCAGTAGTGCCAGTCCTTCATCCCTCCCGAATCTCTGGGAATAGAGCCGGAGATACTCGACGTCCTAGTACAAGCAGAAAGTGAGCAAAAACACGTAATCACCAACCAAACTTAACGAGTATGATCACCATGAATATTATAATGCACAAATAATAGTATTGAAATACACATTCGTATACATATAGTATTGCACATTCAATAAGAATTGCCATAATACCTGCAAACCACTCAGGAGGCGCTCTAGCCTCAGTGAAGCAACAGGCTCCGTCGAAGATGAGAAAACCTGACCCGGGTAAAACAAAACTCCGTCCCCAGGTGGAAGGCCGCGCCTAAATCTTATCTGCAGAAAGAAGTGTAATATGACGTTCTGAGAGAGTGACAACAGATTAGAAAGGAGCTAATGTCGCCAAATGGACACAAACCTCGGCACTTGGAGCTATTGCCTTTTCGTAACAGTTTGCACCCCAATATAGGAAACCTGTTCCGCCTTCTTTCCAGACACGCCACATCACTGCACGATGTTGCGTTCCTCGCATTCCAAGGTGCCAGTTAGGATGAGGATCGGATGGACCCAGGCAAACATAGGTCCACCACTCCTGTGTAATAACATGGTACCAAATAGTTTGGAATATAAGCAGGCTCAGATGGTACAATGTACCAGTCTAATCAATGTTTGACACGAGCTTATTCTCACACTTAAAAACAGAGTGGTGGAAAACATTACCTCACCATTTTCAGGTTGTATTTCAGCAATAATGTCTTTTGCCAAATCATCTCGGTTGCCAATCACCCATTCACTGCAAAGAGAGAAAAATCACCCTTCTATCCACAAAAACTCAGGCACGAAGAATGAGTACAACACAGAAATTAATACCTCGTACAGTATATCTGAGTATGTGGCCTTAGGTACTCCGGGACTTTTAGAAAGGCCTCAAAATTATTAGGAGCAAGAGGCGCATCGCTTGGACCTGCAGAAGGTTCAGGTTGCACAAAAATTGTGTCTGAAGCTGTATTGCATATTTAACCAGATGCAGAATAAAGCTGTACTGAACGCCCAAAACTGAATCCCACCGAGGTTGGAAAAAATAGGAACGAGGTGACATGTAATATCGAAGGTGACCATCAACAAGTTATCGTTAGAAGGGGGCAGCAAATGATACCTGTGTAGTATGTAGTCAGAACTCGAGCATCTGGTGCATATGCATGGATCTCACTTGCCAAGACGCGAATTCCATTATAATGTTCCACATTCAATGGCTGAAAGGAAATCACAGGTCAGAGCAATTTGCATAAAGTTTTTTGTAAAAAATCATCCACCTTTCTACAACTTCTTTCTTCCTCCAGCCAAAGAAAAATGAAAACAAAAACAAGTACACAGAAAAAGATTCTGAAAGGGAGAAAAATAAGGGTTTTTGAATTTTCGTATATTTGATAAATTTAAGACAGAAGGTGACTATCTACTTCATGGTATGCTTATTTACAATTCGAAATTCCCATAACGAATCTTTTTGATCTGAAACCACAATGCCTGAGTCAGTAATAAAGTACTTCCAGGACCAAAATAACAAATTATAGGCATAGCCTTGCAAGCCTACTGAGTACAAGTTGCAGGCTTGCAGCAAGGAAATTATCCTTAGAAAAATCTTACCTCATCCCACAGGTAAAAGTATGCCTTTCTCCAGTGAGTCTTTTTGCTTAAAATATCAATTTCTTTATGCAAGAAATCCTCTGTATTATCACTGCAATGGAAATTTGAAGCACAGAGGAGACTCGGAAATTTACATCAAGAAAAAATTCACAAAAATCTTAAACAGATGAACAATTCAGACCTGGAAACCACTGCACTACATGGGACAGCATATGCTGCCAGCCGTGGATCCGAAAAATACTCATCTGATTTTGGATGATCAACTGTAGAAAAGCAGGCGTAAATAAAAACTTGCACATGAAGCATTAAGAATTATAGCTGAATTCTTATAAAATATACATAAGACTCGGAACATAATGCCATTCTTTTCAAATACCTGGCCATGGGCAGGTGTAGGTCAAAACCCTCATTCCATCACCCCATTTGCAGAAGTAAGGGCTGATCTTATATTGAAGCAGCCACTTAAAATGCTGATCAAGGGCTTCATACCATTCACTGCTTCCATGTTCAACACCAAATCGGTCTTCAATCACCGTGTCAGACACCTGGTGTGGCTAAGGAAGCAAATAATCCGCTATTTGACATCCTACCATATATTCCATGTTATATGCATAATTCATATCTCCCAAGAATATGAAAATGTCAGCACCTCACTTAAGCTCCTTTTAAACTATTGATTTCATTATTAAAAGGTTCGTATTGACATCGTCATAACACTTTTGACAGTAAAATTAACAAATTTAATAGCAGCTCACAAAGAAAAGATCAGGAGAAGCAACATAGCATGAAATGTTTGGCAAGAGGAAAGCACGTAGAATAAATATGATCTGACAGGTATAAAACGTGAGCATTACTCAATAATATAAGCACTCTCGGGAAAGAGGAAAGTCTCTTCTTAAATTAGCAGATCAAGTAAACATTATGGTAAAAATTTTCATCAGGATACACCAATAACAGCAGGCATGGAAGGAGTTTCTGGTAATGTGAAGTCCCAAACTGTCAAACTTATTTTCAGCCTGACTGAAAGGTTTGAGATAGTATCTTCCTCCATCATATCTACAGAGGCATTATCTGAAATGCAATCAGAAAACAACGGGGACACTAGAACTCTTTTCAGATTCAAGGTGGCCAACTTTATCCGTTCCACCTAGGAAAAGAAAAGTCATTTCAATATGAGTCACATACCAAAAGGAAAGATACGATCTTGCTATGAGAAATTTTAACATACTAACCACTTCTTCTATAGGTTTCCCGTCAATGGGCTCAATAACTTCTAAACTGTTTTTAAGCAATCTGCACATTTGATGCTTATCTGCTTTGCTCAAGCAAGATGCTGCAGATCTGTCACAAGTAAAAGTATTTAATGCGGGTGAGAATTACAAATAAAAACTAAATTAGCCACCTTGAACCCTTCCTTCTTTGAAGTAGCAAAAATCAGCTTTATAACGATAGGTTTAGTCAATTTATCACGGCAAGAATAATATTGAACTATTTTAGGGAAGAATAACAATCACTTTGCATCATCTCTAGTTGCTGTAATTATTAGCTCTCCATCATATTGACCAGGAGGTTGAGCAATTGGAACGTCCGCAGAAACCCATATTGCGGTTGTCTCACTGCAAAATCAAAAGCATGTTCATTGGTATCTATAGTAAGTCATGCGAAACATTTCACTTCGTTGAGATTTGAACATAAAGATCCCATAAACCCAAACTGTGAACAAAATTTTATACCCGGATAATAAATTAAGTTGAGAGGTTGGCATATCGAGAGGCACAAGAGCATCTGGAACTCCCAGAATGGGAACTACTCGCCGCAGCGTTAATGCCTGACCAGCTACCAATCTGGAAAATAGATATGAACCTCAGTACAATTAATTTCTGATGATATAACATTCAAAAGCACCACATTTCAGAGCCTAGAAATGAACCTGTCCCCTGATGTCGAGCATAGATCAGTACACTGAATTTGTACAGTCCCTGCAATATTAGATCCACTCCAAGAAAATTTTGGACGTAAAGCAATTTGAATACTTTCCTTCTCATTTCTTGCTGCAAGGAGAGATATCTACAAAAGTGTTGAATTGGGGACCAACACAAAAGGATCATGTTGCCAAGGCAACATAGCAGTAAATTTAATTGCAAGAAACGACATTGAAAACAAATATTAGAGGGTGAAATATCAATAGCAAATGTTTCACAATGACACTCACGGGTTCAAATGGTCGTGGCATATCCTGTGCTCCAACATTTGCTGTACTCGGCATGCACCAAATATGAACTAGTTCTGTAGTTGGAACCTTCATGGGATCAATAAACCCCATAAATTTACTAGGATCGTGCATTCCCGTATCAATCCAACCGTATGCTGTTCCTCCACCAGCAACACCTTCAACCGGTGGTACCATTGTCTCTTGATGATTATCTACAAACCATGTCATGCAACACGGCACAAGCATATTCAACTATATGAATACAACCATTTAGACATGCTCCATTTAAACAGAAACAACACAAAACACATATGAACCATATAGCCCAGCCTCACATGCCAATGTAAAGATGTAGTCTTTAGACTCTTAATCCCAACCATTCAGCAGCAACAACAAATGGGCTCTCCAAGAAAGCTTCACTAAAATCCCAACTTGTGCCTTTCTACTTCCTAGTCTACTCAAGGTTATTTAAGAAACATATAGCTAGATAACTACTACTCAAACCCAACAAAAATGTTATAACCAAATGAAGCGTGTAAATATATGACCTCGATTGTGGCACTAATCATCAAGTTCTCTGCTCAAAAAATTCTCAAATCAACACACCGAAATTCTCACATAAAAGCATACATATAACCAAAGAAACGAATGTTAAAATCAAATGAAGCCCTCATTCCTGAACATATCATGTGCAAAAACAAAATCTCAAACATGGTACTGAGGAAAACTACTGAAAATCTTACAAGAAAAATCCGTATGAGCAAATAAGCTAATGTGAAAAATCAAACAAAGCCCTCAAACATACAACCTCGATTGTGCTACCAATCACCAAGTTCTCGGCTCAAACAAACATACCGAATTCTTTACATGAAGGCATCCGTATAATCAAAGAAACAAATGTAAAAATCAAATGAATCCCTCAACCTCAAACTTCCGACCTCGACTGTGCCACCAATTATCACGTTCCGGGCACAAAAAATTCTCAAACAATCATGGCCCCGAGTAAACTACATAATTTCTGACATCTAAACATCCGCATGATCAAAGAAGCTAATGTAAAAATGAATTCAAGCCCTCAAACATAAGACCTCGATTGTGCCATTCCGTGCAACAACAAAACATTCAAGCGAACATGATAAAGACGAGAACTACAGAATTCTAACATGAAACATCCCTAAAATCGGTGAAACAATCAGTGAGCAAAGAAGAAATTTAAGACTGCAAATTGGTTCCCGTTAAAATCACGGCTCAGAGAAGGGGAAATGGATATCGGTACACTGACCGGAGTGTTCCATCGGCGGCCTTGTATACGGCGATGTTGATCAGCAAGTGTTTAGTGAAAGACTGTGTTTTTGTCAGGAAATAATGCGCATACAATCAGAGATTATGGAAGCACTGGTTTTTGTATTAAGGTTTTGCTAAAATTTGTTTTTAACGAAACGGGGGTTTAGCCCGTTCGAATGAATTAAGGATTTTGTTCTTCAGCTTACTTTCATTTACCAATTGTTTAGATTCTTCGTCCTCCTCACTTTGTGCTGATTAGTCCTGTGCTCATACTGTTTAATTATTTTTAGAATTAATTTAGAATTAGTTATGTTATTTAATCACCGTGCTGATTATTTAATCACGGTCGACTTCCGGCTACTTTCAGAATTGCGTTATCGTAGCCAACCCAAGAATGACCACCACTTTTCACGGTTAGAGAGACACTCTTTAATATATTAAGAAAAGATGTGCATAGTGGTCAGAAAAACTCGGTCATAGAAACTAATATCACCCACGCAATAGTAAACCAAAATCACCACCACCAAATTAGAATAAAAATTCATATGAAATCAGATATTTCGTTGACTTGAAAGAATTTACGCATAGCTATCGACTTTTCTAAAATAAGGGAATGGAGAATAAAAACTCATTTTTTCTAACATTTTTTAAAATTCAATTTCAGCAAGTTCCCTATTTCAAAATAATTTTATGTATAATGATCTAACATTCATGACTTAATAATGATCGTACAATTTTTTTTTTAAAAAAATCCTACAACTCGTTATTGATAGATATTTTATGGGTTGCACAGTTGCAGCATCCACCGACTATTCTGTCTATTATTTTGAGTATACCGATGGTCATGGGATAATTACTAACTACGTACTAATTGCACAAAATATAAATGCAAGGATTATTTTCTTTATTTAACAGTTATCAAATATGTGAAATGACTTATCACTTATGTTATAAGTAAAAGCAACTTATAAACCCGATCAGAAACATCCTAAATTTGCTACTAATAAAATTATGATTTCAATAATAGTATTGGAGCAAAATAAAATTTAAAAAATACCAGCAAGAACCAACAATTTGTAGTAGTAGTTAACAAACACATTTAGAAGTCGGAGTACGTATTAACCAAAAGCCTATGAGATACAAACACAAAGCGTGTACTAAAGCTCGCTATCTCAAGTGCCTCGACTAGAATCCAAGATAAAGATGCAAACTACGAAGTGTACCAGATTCACTCCTAAAATTTTAGCACATAAGTATCGATCTCTAGTGTATTATACAACAATAAGGGCGAGCTGAATAGCGCAAACAAAATGAACAATATGCCGTGATTCCACTTCCTATCCAATCCATTTGCACCGCGTCAATGGTTCTGTGGTATCTCAAATTCATCATAAATACCTGAAAAGAGCAATGGACAGTGTTACTTAACCTGGAGATGGTGAAAAGCAGGTCGGGATTCTAAATTTACGAGCTCCTAGGGCCATTCTCAACAATGATATGGCAAATTTCCAGTACAGCGAAGAGGCTAAATAACCACGGACAAGGTTGCAAATTGTAGTGTGGTAAAAACGTCCATCACTTGTAAAAAATGACCAGAACATAAGCAAAATGCACATAACCAGGTCAACGTACTACTGCAACCATGGATCGCCAACAATAATTTAATTTGTGATCCTACTGTTAGTCTGTTACCACAACACAAATTACGGTTTCACATTTGAAGAGGCATAATGATAAGTCAGGGTCAATATTGGTGGGAAAATACGCAGATGAGACTCCTTTTACTGGTAGATTGAAATAGGTACTAATAATGGTTTTGAATTGCAGAAATCAGTGCACAAACCAGTCAAATAACATTCACAGCCAAGTTAAAGACCACACAACTTCTCTCAACAGCTACTGCTACATTAACTGTATCAAATTTAAACCAAAAGGTTGGCTAACAATATCACAGAAGGAAATACGGATGATCTCAAAACTGGAGATTTGATACAGCTTATTTTCCTCAACCATTTTACTAGACAAATGAGTACTCCCTCCATTCCACATGAAGAGTATAGTTTCTGATTTTTCACCTCATACTTGATACCCTCACTGATATGGAGATGTTTGATGCAAAATAATTCAACAGCAAAATACTAAATTTATGTACTTTACCTTCAAATCTCCAAAAACGTTTACATTAGATAACACAAACCTTTGCGTGAAAGAGATGGAATACTAAACAACTCCATAGGCAGCGAAAAGGGAGAACAGGAAACAGAACTGAAAGTATTGACAGATTAGTAATGCTACCTTTTGTAGAGGTCAGTCACGTACTTCGATGTGTTGTAGCAAATAAACCACATCAACACGAGAATCAATCCGTTGAAGAGGCAGCGTTCCCACCAATCCAACATGAAGAGTCCAAATGCGACATTGTACCGGTAAATTTTACGCTGAATCCAGTTCATGGCACCAACAAACTCCCTGCATACAGCAACAGATCATACTAATTCAAAAGCGAATAAATTGGGTACATTATTCACACTTGTTTTTTCACTATCTTCAAAAAGAGTGTTTAATCATCAATATCTCTGAAAAAGTATGATATTCCTAAACTATAGTTTATACAAATCTAACAAGATCCGGTGTGATAATATAACAGGACCTATGATTAAAGCTGTAATCAGACAAGGCAAAGCGTGAAGATCATTATGAAACTGCGGAAGTATCAGTGTTCAACTCCGGAGACAGTAATTAAACAAATCCCCTAAAAATGGTTTTCCTACCATGTCAATTTCTGAAACTAAAAGCAACGAGTTTGGAACTCCAATTCTACGTAGCGTATAATCTTCATCAGGACATAAATATGTAAAAAACTACAATTCAAAGAGTTGTAACACCATGAACTGATCTGTACCTTCAAGAGCCGATGTTGAAAGATTCCTATCAAATGAATGATGAAGACGGATTATAAGTGGAATTCGTGGTTGTTTCCGGAGGAGTAAAGGGCCAGCTTTTACCAGCGGCGGTGATCTACGAGGTTGATTCAGCTGTACGAGACGACACAAACAGTTCTCGCGTCTGCATATGGGTCTGCCGTCGAGAATGGAGAAAGTTCTTGGAGGACTGAGTTATTCTGACCTTATTTTTCTCAAAATAAAAAAAAATGAATAATGAAATTCCAAAGATGCTCATATACCCCAGCCATATGTTTTTTTTGCATGGGTACCCTCCAAATTTCTTTTAAGTACATATATGCGCCTGAATTCTTTGAAAAACACATTTCTTGTGTGTTTTTTTTTTAAAAAGTCTCTTACAGGCAGTCTGTCCATAAATTTATGGACATGTCAATTATTTGTTACCTTATACACTACATTTGTAAAATTACATATTCCCTCCGTACCAGCTTAAACTGCAAGAAATCTTTTTCACAATCTCCAACACACGTTTGACCATTAATATATTTAACTACGTATTATTATATTAGTAAACAAAAAGTTACTTTTTAGAAACTACTTGTTATGACGAATCCAACGATGTCATTTACAATAATAATATTATTTATATATCTATTCAAATGTGTAGTCAAAATTTTCTTAGTTTGACTGAATCTTTGATTCCTTGCAATTTGAGCTGTGACATAGTGAGTACTAAATTTTAAAAAATTGAAAATATTTTTATATTATATATTATTTTATTTTAACATTCAAATACTCCCTCCGTCTCACTAATAAGTTTCGAATCATTTTTTACACACAATTTAAAACAAGTCTATGTGGTATTTTTTAATGTGTGATGACAGTGTACCCACATAAATCAAATGAATGGAGAATTATTACCACATAATTATGGTTAAATGTAGGATATTTAGAAATAAAAAGTTATTAGTGTGACAAACCAAAAAGGAAAGTAGGAACTTAATAGTGATATTATTACTTGTTTTAACATTTAACATACAATATTTAAAGGTAAATTATTGGGAAAGACCGTCATTCCATAAACTTATGGAAAGATGGAGTTTAATTAGAATAATAAAAGATAAGAGATCTTAGTTGTAATATTATAATTTTATTATTCAACATGTAGTAATTATAAAGTTTATAACCCGATTGATGCAATCCAAAAAAAATTATCTTCATTTCTTCAAATTTACACTTTAAACCTTGGTCTTTCCATGAATTATAGAAAGACCGTATTTCAAGAGATGAACTCATATTTAAATTAATAAAAAAAAAATACTACATTCAATGTAAAAGCCAATGTGGAGTGTTCATAAAATTATGGAAATGCAGCATTTTCCGAGAGTTTCTCCATTTGTTAAATTGATAAAATGTGATGGCCCTGATTCTTTGTTTAGTGTACTTACCTCTAGTTTTTTGAAAATGCACATATAACCTTCTTAGTTTTTTTAAAATTGAACTTATACCCCTTTTCAATTTTTAAAAGTGCACCATATACCCCTATAGCCGGAGATTAAAAAAATTGAGTGGTAATGTGCAATAAAATAGGACCGATAGTATATGCGCACTTTAAAAAAATTGAGGAGTACATGTGTATTAAAGAAAAAAACTAGAGGGTATATAAATGCAATTTATTCTTAAAATATATATATTTATTCTAACTTTGATACTTTTGGTACCGGATCCTATCCGGAGGGAAAAACCCAGCCCAATTAATTAGGGGCGGGCAAGGGCCATTCAAAAAAAAAAAACCCGAACAAATTTCAAATTCGCACGAACTGGACATTAATAACATTTTGCCTGAGCAGACAAAGCAGCTAAAGAGTTGTTCTGCTCTTCCTCTCAATTGAAATTCCAACTCCGAAAAACACACAGAACGCTCTAACCGCCATCAAACAAACGCCAAATTCCGAAACCTAGCACCGCGCGTAGCCATGGAAAGCGCCTTCGCCAGCGCTTCCGCGATCGGCGACCAGAGGCAGAAGATCGAGCAGTACAAGCACATTCTCTCCACCGTCCTCGCCGCCAACGACATTGAGCAGGCCAGAAAATTCATCGATCACAGTTAGCTCTCCCGCTCCCGATATTTGATTTCCTAGGGTTTACGGAAGTCATAATGTTGTTTTTTAAAAAAAAATCATGCTGTGTGATTTTGTAGTGTTGTCGGATGATGTGCCGCTCGTTGTCTCAAGGCAGCTCCTGCAAATGTTCGCTCAGGAGTTGGGGAATTTGGAGGCGGAGGCGCAGAAGGAGATCGCGACCTATGCGCTCACTCAAATTCAACCTCGCGTTGTGTCGTTTGAAGAACAAGTTAGTTTGATTTGACTTTGCAAAGTATCTCATACTTGTATATCATCTGTGTACCAGTTGGAATAAATAATTTATCATGCATTCAGTATGAGTTATATGTGTACTATTGAGTCTCACAGTGTGCTTAGATGGAGATTTTGAAGCATGCTTGCCTTTTGTTTGTCTTGCATATACCGTGTTGCTCTTTGTTTGTTGTCGATGCAACTGCTAATTAAGATATAGGATATACTGTAGAATAGATCCAGTCATTTAATTAGAAGTTTAGCGGATAGAAGTTTCTGTTAGTTTCTGTTATAAGCACAATGACTGCAAAAGCTAAGTAAATTGAGCAATGGAGATGCAAAGAAGAATCAATAGTTTTGGGGAGGTAGGGTGGGGGTGGAGAGACATTAGTGGTTGTTTTAGGTTTCTGTTCTCGGGATGAATCTACTCGTAGGGCTAAAATCATGCTTTGTGATAGTTTCTCTTCTTTCCTTACTGCTTGAATTTTTTAAGCAAAGAAGAATGGATAGTTTTGGGGATGTAGGTTGGGGTGGAGAGACATAAGTGGTTGTTTTAGGTTTCTGATGAATCTACTTGTAAAGACTAAAATCATGCTTTGAAATAGTTTCTCTTCTTACCTTACTGCTTGAATTGTTTAACTATCTGTTCTGGGAAAGTAATGGGTTTACAAACGTCATTGTTAGAATGTATACGTGCACTCTCTCTCTCTCTCTCTAATTTCTTTCTCAAGCTCCTGCATATTCATATTTTATGGGTTCTGATGTATTATCCTATCATATGTTTGGTAGGTCCTGATAATTAGAGAGAAGCTTGCAGAATTATATGAGTCCGAGCAACTCTGGTC
>JAULKK010000002.1:2010090-2022134 GCA_032355705.1 Rubia peregrina | reverse complement strand
TGCTTTTCTTCTGGATATGTTAAGGCCATCAGCTGCCCTTGTAATTTGTTGCTACTTTGGTTTTTAGGCTTATCAAAGGAGAATCTCGGGCTGGCAACTACCTTCAAGTCACTTGCTTTCACAACCTCAGTTCGATCATCCTCATCTTCGTCTAGCAGTTTGATCTTACTCTTTCTCTGAGACTTGACCATGGAGTCCGACGCATCCTGCAGGTTCACAAGCATTCTCAGTGACTCCTCCAAGTCCATCGCCCCTCGTAGCAGCCCCTTTCCAACTTCAATGGAGTATGTATCAAAATTGCCACCATTGGAATAGGTTCGAAGAATTTGGTTCAGTTTTTGCACCCCTTTTGATACGTCATGAATATGAATCTGAGAGTAAGAAGTGTTCTTGATCTTCCCCATGTTGCCTGTTATTTCCATCTTTCCAGTGGCTACTGATCTCCTGCTGATGTGATGCAGAAAGTTCAGCAATTGGTTGCTGCCCGAGGCATCAATTTTTGTGAACTTCCCTCCATTTTCAAAGCCAATGGAGAGGGTTGTTGGCAAATCGCCCATTCGTTCTGAATTTCCTCCTCTCCCATAGAGTACAATCTGGTTTGAAGAGTCTTCCATATGAAATGAACTTCTGCTAGAACCGGTTTTTCTCATTGAGTTCCCGGATCTAAACCCGACCTGCAAGACAGCTCCATGTTTAAGCAGCTAGAACAACTTGCTCCATTAAGTGAACTTCGATTACCGGCAAGATAATAATTCAAACTTACAGATTCTGGAGCTGTCACTTTCTTGGAGCCTCTTTGTGCTATCCCTAGATTTCCCTGAGCACCTGATCAACCAGAGCAAAAGACGGAATCATGTTCTGATTGCGTTTTAATGCAACTCGAGTCACATATTGGTTCGATATATGATTCGAATCCATTGACAACAATGCATTGTGCTATAAAGGCAAGAAACTCCATAACTAATTTTCTCTTTTATGTAATGTGCTTATCTTCCAAGTTGTTTCATGCTGCAGAAGAAGTATAAATCTGATGAATTCATATCAATATACCTATGAAACAGTGTTTTCTGGGATTTGTTTGCTGAGCATAAACTATTACCTATTCACATTTTCAGCTGTTTCCATTTTTCCAATAATACGAACTGGCATTATCTTAACTTATTACAAGTGCTGCTTACCTCGGGATGCTGGTCTCGAGCTGCTTGAATTCTGCGCGGCAGACATTCTTTCCTTCCTCAGCTGGAGATCATGTAACAGCTTCTGCGCGAAGTCCGACTTAGCAGCCATGGTTTCCGATGTTCTGCGCTATACCATGCGGCCAATTCGAAGCCGATAATGGCAACACACGAACATCCTTCGGTTTTTGGACTGATTGATTGACTGATTTGATGCGTTCACTTAGGTGAGATGGGTTCTGTCAGTGTTGGTTGAAGGTGAAAAGCAGTGCATTTTGGAGGATTGAAGTGAACGTTATGCCTTGTTCTTTGGGCACTTGATAGCTTTTGCTTTAAACTTCAATTGTAATCCAAGTAAGTAATGTAGCTATAGCAAGAGCCTTTTTTACGGAAATGGCTTATTGTAAAAGGCGCCATTTTCTGACACAGTGAAGTGGTTTTTGTGCGGAGAATCAATTCTGCCTTCTGATCTAAGCATAGAGGGGGAGGATGAAGCTGGCTTAACTTGCCGGTGCTGCAAATTACAATTACTACTCAACTGTGGATTGGTGAAAGTGTGCTTTTTTGAGTTTTATGATTCAACTAATCCCATCAATGAAATTGTCCCTTTACACGATAAATCAACCACCTTTTTTCTTTCTTTCTAAAGGGTACTCTTCCGCACAGCTGAACTTGCACTCATACTTTCTTTAAAAAATTGATATATGGAAACTATTTGTTACGACGAATTCAATAGTATCATATATGATAACATTGTTGTTTATATAGTTATTCAAATATGTGATCAAATTTTAATAAAGATTAGTGTCAAAAAAATAAAAATGCAAATTTAGTTGGAACGAGAGGTACATTTCACTACAAGTCTACACTATGCAAAAGGCGAAACTTGTTGCCATCATTAGGGGGAAAATTATGTGAGATTTTTGTATGTGTTGGTGAGGGTCCAGTATCAAATTGGCAAGTGTCTGAAAAAATAATAAAAAACTACCGTAGTCACCACAGTCCAATCTTAACTTTACTTTGTTGCTCTCCTTTCTTTCCTTATGAGCAGGAAGCACACCAAAATACGTTGCACAATTCTACTGTATTTTTTGCACTTAGCTGGGTAGATTGTTGACCAGAAGATAACTTAATTTGTCTGGCCAACAGACGGGTGTCGTGCTTATTTTGTGGGATTTTTTTTTGTTGTTTTTCAAACACTTGGCAACTTGTATATCTTTAATTATACCACATATACGTGAATTTAGTCTGATTTAGTGGTAATCCACACCATTTATAACAGAGAGATTCATGGTTCAAATCAAACCTCTATCGAGTATTGTGAATATTATAACAATTTTTTGATAGAGACTACCCAACACCCATGTCAACTATTAATTTTTTGACAGAGACTATTCAGCACCCATGCCAACTATTATTTTTTTTGGATAGAGACTACCTAGCACCCCTGACAATTTTTTAAATATAGAGACTACCCAACACACATGTTTAGTATTGTGAATATTTAAACAAATTTTTTGATAGAGACTACATAGCAACCCTATCAAGTATTGTGAATATTAGAAGAATTTTTTGATATAAACTACCCAACGTTATGGGACCGTGTCGGTGGTATGGTTTCCAACCCGTAGGTGATTGATAAAGGTGATATCATGGTGGTTTCGATTTCGGTGATGGTGGTTCGTTGATGGTGCAGCGTTTGAGTATTCTTAGGAGAATGTCTCTAGCTACAAATGGGTGGTAGTGGTTTGTTGGTGGTGCAACGTTTGAGCGTCCTTAACTATTAAAGTGGATAGAGTTTCATGCTGGTTTCCCAATCGGGTTCCGGTGACAATGGTTCATTGCAACTATTCAAATGAATGAAGTTTCAATGAAGAGTCGATGAAGGTGAGATCGTGGTGAATTTGGTTCCGGTGGCGGGGGGTCATTGGTGGTGCAGTGAAACCTAATCCTTTTTTTGGACTAAATTGAACTCATATAAATTATTTATGGCAAAATATTGGGAAAGACCATCTTTCCATGAGCTTATGGAAACACATAGTTTAATTAAAATAATAAAATGTATGAGGTCTAAGTTGCAATATTAGAAATTTATTATGCAACGTGCAGTTATTATAAAGTTTATAATCTGATTCATGCAACTCAAAATTTGTATCTTCGTTTATTCTAATTTACACTTTAAATCTTGGTCTTTCTATGACTTATGAAAATAGGGTCGACGGACTTATTATTTATTAATTTAATTTAAGAAAGAACAAGACGATGCTACTCCTTAACTGTCCCCAACATCCTTCATTCATTTTACACGTGGGGGTAGTAGTCATGAATTAATTACTTATGGTAATTTCAGTTGGTTAGGAATTTTAAAAAAATTCATTTTTTGAAAGACGGTTTTTCCACAAATCATGGAAATATCAAGGTTTAAAGTGTAAATTAGAAGAAATTAAGATAAATTTTTCGGATTGCATGAATCAGATTATAAACTTTATAACTACTACACGGTGTATAATAAAACTTTAATATTGCAACTAAAAACTTTTACCTTTAATTATGGTAATCAAACCTCGTTTTTCTATAACGTTATGAAAAGACGATCTTTCTCAAAATTTTGCCATTAAAAATCCATAATTATCCCCCCAAAACCTTTTTATTTCCGCGCGAAACAAGTACTCCTTGTCATGAACACCATCCAGAACCTTCCGATTATGTAAATATCAATCACAGCCGTTCGATCCAACGACCAGCTGTCCCACGTGTAATAATCGCCTAGGACTTATTCTCAGCCATTGGATATTTTCGAATCTTTCAGTATTAACCGTCCGATCTCCCCCATCCTCAATAAATACCATGCTTTTTGTTCTCCATTAAAACCTGCATACCTTTCCCGTGTTTTGCTTTCAACGCCTCAGGGTTTGGTATCATCTTTTTTCCAGATCAGTTCTACCTCATTAACGATCATCATGATCTTCACACACGATAGGATTGTAGATCGTTTGCTGATGAACAGGTTGATTGTGGAACCGAGTAGTTTTGTCGATCCGTCGATCTACTTGTTGACTATTGCATATGGTGGATCCGTGACGTGTCTTTCCATCGGATGGCGCTACAAATCAGGTATACATGTTTTTGTTTTGATTTTACATGATTCGATGCACACATAATCAGGATCTGTTTGTATTTCATTGGAACTAAATAGCTGATGTATGTTTCAAATTTTGAATTAAGTGAAATCATTATATTTTACGTGAACAGATGCATATAATCTGAATCTGTTTATATTTTATCTGAATTAAATGGCTAATATATTTTTAAAATAAAATTAGTATTGAATTGAGTGAAATTATGATGCATGTATCAACTGTTTTACTTATGCACAAGGATCTGAACCTAATTAGAATTGTCAACTAGAATTGGAACTAGGTCAGATTGACATCGCCACTACCTGATTAGTATGTTACTCGTTGTTTACATTGACAGTGTTTTTTGTGCGTTTTGTTTTTGCATAATGATTCAAACCTAATTGGAATCGTTGAACTAGAATAAAAACTAGATCTATTTTGCATAGCTATGAATGTGATCAATATCTAGCAGTATGTTGATGGTTGTCTGTTTTGATGATAGTTATTATTTACTTATTTTGAGATATATGTTGGATTTGTATCAATAGTGTTGGTTGTGTTCTTATGGTTATTCAGACTGCTGAAATCTACTGAGAAGGTGATGATTTTTGAAGGTCTGTACTTGCGGATAGCTGCAACGAAGATGCTTCAAAAGTTATTTGTGTAATTGAGCTCTGAAAAGAGGTGAAAATGAATGTGTAGCTTGTAGAGACGGCCTTTGCCATGTTGGGTGCGCTCGCATGGCAGGTCAAGAACCCTAATAAAAGATTTTTTTGGGTCTGAGGAAGGGAGATGGCACGGGGATTCTTTTTTTTATTATTACTTTCCCGGCTCTCCCTTCCTCTGTGTGCGTGTGTTTCTGGTGGTGTTTGCGTGCGTTTGGTCTGTTTTTCCCCCTTCCCTTCTCTCCTGGTTCAGATCTATATCGTCACTCAATCGCAACTCCCAAGCATCAGTTACATGCTTCCTCGTGTATATGATCTATTGCAGACATGGATTTCACCCGAGTATACAGTCTACTAAAAGGTACATAGATTTCAGTTTTTGCTAAAATTTAAACCAATTAATCATAGTTCAATAATTTTATTCTGCAGCCTTAGGTAACCTAACCATAACACTTTTGACGATATTACTTCTATTAGAGGCTTCCAGAAATTGCTAATTGATCTTTTGAACCTTTAATATATATAATATCAATCATAACATTTTATACTCAAGTTCTAGCAGTTAACGGTCAATTATGTTCTATTGATAATTCTGAATTTAAATTGAACTTAATTTGGTATACCTAATGGAAAATTGAAAGGTGGCACTTCAACCTAGACAAATCAATTATTACTTGCATCTTTAATCTCCCTTAGAAGTTGCACAGATTCAATATGTAACTGCTCTTGTAAAATTTGCACATAAAACAAAACTGCCCTTTCATCCTTTACCCCACAATTCAGATACCTATTAAAGCCCACTCTTATCATCTTGTCATTTTACTCCTTAAATTTTCACCTTTTTTAATCAATAAAATTTCTCATTTAATTTACATCCTATTTCTCATTTATTTTACGTCAACTGTCGTTTTAATTTCTTGTTTTATTTACAGCTACTGTCAATTTCATTTCTTATTCTATCAATTATATTATTTATGTACAGATTATACATCTTTGATCTATTGAGTGCCTGTACTTTTGTTGTCATTGACAATACTGTTTAGAGTAGGTAGTAGTATCTTGTACTTGGAGAGGATGATGTTTATAGCATTATTCTCCTATGTTGTGCTGTGGGAAACTGTATGTCCATGTATTTGAAGATGCACAGGACTCCTGACCTTTGTTATATAGACAACTGCTAAATTTGTAGCTTGGTCTACCATCACTTCTGCTGGTATGGTCTGCGTTGTGGCTCAAACACGGTGGCACAGAGCTTGGTGATTTTTGCTGCTATCAAAAGTTTTGATTCGTACCTTTGGATTGTGAAATCCTGTTGTCCATCTTATGGATTAAGGACTCTCCCTTTTGGGACACTGTTGATCCTGCTAGAGGATACTGGTGCGGGTGGCTGTGGATGTTGCTGGAGGGCTTTCCCGGAGGCTGAAGAGATGCTGCTGGAGGAATTTCTCGGAGGCTGAAGGGATACTGGTCCCAGTTACTTCTATTGTTTCTTGTCGAGCTCTGTTCCTGGGAAGTGGCTAATTCTATCACGTGGATAAGCAAGTAACTTTGTATCTGCTATCATTTTATGATTGAGCTTGGGAAGTGACAGCTACAATCCCTTAGATAGGCAAGTAACTTTATCTACTGGCCTTTTATGACCGAGGGGCTCAGACTCAGAACTACATACAATTACTCAACTGGCGTTATCTCATCTTTTTCTTCCATATGCTATAAATTAGTGGGGTATTTATTCAATATTTTCAATTCTTTGAATTTGTATTGTTTATCGGAACTTCTGGAATATATACATAGATATAGGCGTCTTTTTTCTGTTTCGTTACAGGGATGTAGGTTGCTGAAGCATATAATCTGGAAGCGACAAGGATGTAGGTGGCTGAAGCATATGATGGATGTTGGAACAATGTATGGCGCCATTGATCCTCATATTCTATGTCATTTGACCCAGGATAATCCTCATATTTTCATGGTATCATAAAATTTATCCAGTATACAGCTCAGAGTTGTTTTTATCCTTTACTTCATCTTTTGTTTGTTTTAGAAATTCAGAGCTGGTAATCAAAACAATTTTCTAAGCTTGAAGGTTCATAACTTTTTTCCCATTTGAAAACGTTAAATGCTGAATAGGATGGCTATATAGGTCAAAGTTGCAACCTAAAATTCATTCCTTTAATTTGTAAGGAAACTAGTCTTCAGAGTTTGAGAAGTTTTGTTAAAACTTGAAGGGTTTTCCCCTTGACTAACTTGATTTTAGAGAAGCCCAGTTGCCCATTCTGTTATGTAAGCTTTTCCTGCTCTAGCCTAGTGTGGATAAATTGTTTATTTGGATGGATCCATAAGCTCAAATTTGGTAGAGCGCTCAAATACAACTTGATTTGAGAGGATGGTGGTTCGAGCCCACCTGGATCCCTTTAACTGTTATTTTCTAGGAGTAATGCTGTTTAGTTTTGTCTGTAAATAAGTTTGTCACCGGTCTTTCTGTGAAATATCGGTTAATCAGGTACAGGATCTAGATTGCCAAACGGTGTCTCTCATGGATGCGCTTAGCAGGGTTGCAGGTTCCTTACCTAGAGAAGTCTCGAGGCGACGTTCATTCGAAGCTGGAGATCATGAAGCCAAATCATAGCTGATGAGGTAACTTATTATATTGCGAAACCGGAAATCTTGTTGGGTGAAACACTCGGACCATATGCAGAGGTTTGATGAAGAAAAATGCAGAACCACGATAACTGGTCTCCACCCAAAGTAAAAGGAGTGGTGAAGGCATCAAACTCTGGGGCAGAACAGTACATGTTGGCTGTTACATGGAGCTTTGGTTTCTACTTGCATTGTTGTGTTGATGTACGTCTGATGAAACAGATCAGAACTGATGACCATTTCGACCTGCAAAGGGCTATGTGGTTCTTGCGTGGACACCACCACCACCTTTTTGACACCAGTACACCGAAACCAAAATCAGTCGACAACAGGGCGGACCTATGTGGAGCCATGGGGTAACAAAAAAATAGGGGGAATTAGTATTTGTTTACTCCATGTAAATTTTTTTTATCATTAATATTAAGTATATTCATATTTTTATATATTAATGGTTACTCCATTGAAAATTTTCTGGATCCGCCCACACATTTTAACATTGTACCACAACCAGCATCCTTGATCAATCTTCAACCAACATCTGGGATTAACGTCAAAAAACACAAATGTCAATGAGTTCTCTTGATGGTTGTGGCGGGGTGGAGCAGGCTGGAAAGGGAGGAGAGGGCGCTTTGGGGAGGAAGAAAAAGGAGGGGAGGAGGAGAAGGCACATTGTTTCACGACAGTTGGGATGAAGCTGGTAATATATGAAGTTTTTGGACAATACACAATCAGTGGCTACTTAAATTTTTTTTGGAAAATATGATGCCATGAAAACATGAGGATAGTACCGGAAAATGTGTCATTTTAAAATCAATAATGTGTGCCGAGAACTAGAGGGTATAAATTTTCTTGGCAAACACAATTGGCAAACCTTTTTTCCTTCTGACCAAGAACATCTTGTTTGAATTCCTTAATATGTACAAATTCGAACAAGAGAAATCGTTTTACAATCTCGTCATCCAAACCTAAAAATCAGAGGAGACAACAAAATCACCTAAATACCCATCATCTCCTCATCATCTTCATCATCCTGCGTCTCCTCATCACTACTACTACTTCCTCCTCCTCTCATCTCACGCACATCATCCTCACCACTTCCATTATCGCACATTTCCGCAAGCTTCGCAATGGCACGAGTCAATGCCTCCTCATGCTCCCGGAGTACTCTCTGAGCATTCTCGATCTCGCGAAGATCGGGACGACTAGCAGCAACCACCTTCTCCACCTTCCGCAAAAGCGTCTCCGTGTGCATTATCTCAATCTCATCCGACTTCAGAACTCTGTAACTGTTCCTTGGCGGAGGCCTTCGCGACGATCCCTTCTTCCCTTGTTGTTTCGCGGGTTGAGGATTTATGGATTGAGATGCTTTTCGCTTGTTGCGAGAGGTTGGTGCTGTGACACGTTCCTCTCTGGTGCTGCGGATGATTCCGTGTTCATCTGCGTTTACCATTGTTAGTAACTGTCTGTGTTCGTCGTTGGAGATTCGGAGTTCTCTCCTGAGCTCGGTTATGAGACCTTCCTTCTCCCATGTGAGTGCATCAGACTGCCCTTTGAAAGCTCTGAGAACTGCTCCATAAGCTTCTTGCTCGAGAATGTGGACCTTATAATCCATATGGCTCTTGAATTCTGTGACAAATTCGCGTCAAATCACAGTTTCTGAATCAAATCGCAGTTTGGATGATAAACCAGTGTATGTTGGAAAAAGGATGAATTTCCTGACAACTTTTGAATCTAACCTTATTTATAATAGACAAACTTCCCACAAATCCATTTGAAAAACGGACTTACGACTCTTCGGAAATTTTGAATAAGGAAGTTTTTAATATAAGTTACGCTAAAAATTGGTTGTTGTGGAATTAAAATTCCATAATTATCCTCAACATCGTTTATTTTCCTTTTATTTTTTGCGTGAGAATCACGCTGAGACACGTACACATTATGCTATCCTTGTCATAAACGCCATCCAGAACCTTCCGATTGTTGAAAATCAAATCTAAACCGTCCGATTAAACGACCAGCCTGTCCCACTTGTATTCTGAGTCAATTGCCGCCATTGATATCAATCGTCAAGGAGTATATCTCAGCCGTTGGATATATACCAGACCGTTTAATCTAAGCCGTCAGATCCTTCCCACACCTCAATAAATAAAGCTTTTCGTCCGGCAACATAACCTCATCCCTTCACCATGTTTTCCTTTACGTGGTTTGATTTTCTTTCTCCCGATCTGTTCTTCCTTAGCAATGATCGCCATGATCTTTATGCACGGTTGCTTAGATCGTTTCACGATCTACACGTTGATCATGGAATCGCGTATGTTCGTTCATCGACCAGGCGTTGACTTTTGCATCGTGCATCTCGTCGGTGCGGATCTCGGCTGTGCTATGGATCCTCAGATCTGTTGAAGCTCGGTTGAACCTGACGAGGTCTGTTTGATTTTCCTTGCGTTCTTCTATGTTTTATGTTCGTGCTGCTGTTGATTATGATGATTTGTAGGTTGAGATCTTTTATGATTTTAATTTTTCAGTTAACCTGATTGAATTTATATCTGATTTTGATTCTTTGTTCATTCAGCCGTTTGATCGGTCGAAGATCGGTGTAGATTCAATCACGGAACTGACGGTGAAGGAGTTGTTTTCCTGTTGTGCAACTCGGATCCTCCAAGACGGACGACAGGCGCCTTCTGCAAAACAGAAGAAGAGGTTTATTGTTATTTAATTATAATTAGCTATTATGTTAATGTTTTCCTGTTGTTACATATGTAAAAGAGTACGAGAGAATCGGAGAGGATGAGAGGGAAAATATGTGATTATGTAGATAGTAGGCTCGGCCTTTGCCATGTTGGGTGCGCTCGCATGGCAGGCCAAAGAACCTAATAATACTATTGTTTGGGGTCTGGGGACGGGAGATGGCACGGGGTGTTCTTTTTTTATTTGCCCGGCTCTCCCGTCCTCGCGTGTGTGCGTCGGCGTCCGCTCGCCTCTTTTGCTCTTTTTTTTTTCGTTTTGCTATTCGTTTCCTGTGACATATCTCCTCCATACGCAACGGATTGTTGCATTTTCAAATCATATTTGAAACCACAATCAAGGCAAGGCTGAGGCTTAATGCTAGAACTCCTTTGGCACAAGTCAGTTGTATACATTTAAGGATTACGCATTACAACGGATTTCAGATTCGGATATCAGCCCAACGCACTGAAAGGTACACAACTCTGTCAAAGGTAATAGCTCTTTAAAGTCGACTGAACTTTTTTTGTAAATTAGCATCAGCCGATCTAACAATATTAAGTGTTCTCCAATTAGTTTAAACCTATCAATTATTCTCATAAAATCTCACTAATCGGTTCATACCTGTCAATCAGTTATTTTCATGATATCATCTACGATCATTTATATCCATTAAATTTTATCAGTAGTTATTTTGTTTCAATCCGAACTTGGTAGTCTTATCCAATTTTTTACCGTATTCTGGAACACCTCCAACCTGAAAAACGGTTTGAAAAAATTCACTACTAGATCTTGTGGAAAATATTCTTATGAATTTTATTATATCATGTTCATAACGATTCATTACTTGAATTCTGGATTAATATGTTACATACGAGTGATAATTATGTTACTTGTGGGTTTTAAACCTGATAATTATGATTGCTTTGCTTATTATGGTGTAATATGTTTTTTACATACAATTTTTTCTTTAGAAATAGTACACTCCAATAGTTTTGGAGTAATCAAGGTCTATAAATCCTCTTGGACTCTCTGGACATTCTTGTCATTGGCACAAGAGTCCACGGATTTAGAGATTTGTAGTTTGTAAATTGTCGTATCGGATTGGGTGTTTGTAAGTTGCGAGTAGCTTTATCCTTGTACGTCTGCTTGAATTGGCAAGTGTTCAGCTGATACACACCATGTATTGAGCTTGGATTGGCTTTGGAATTGTTTCACTTCACCAGTTGAATGGGGTGCTGTGGATGCTGCTGTGTTGCTGATAGCATTGGATGATGCTGTTGCTGGATCATTGTCTATGCTGCTTCTGGATTGCTGTGGATGATTCTGGATTGTTGTGGATGATGCTGCTTCTGGATTTCTGGATTGCCGTGGATGCTGTTTTCAATTCCTAATCCATTTCAGGGAACAGTTGTACATTCAGGGGCTCTCTGGCTGGCCTTGCAATACTTTACTTCTTAGGTATATGGAAGTGGTCCCTTCAATCTCAACTTAGCTTATACCGAGACCTGCATGGTAATCAACCAAATTTGGGTTTGAGATAAAGTGAGTTTTTTATTACACCTACAGCAAGTGTGATTTTTTTTGTTTTGGGTTTTATTATAGTATCACTAGCTAACCTAATCCAAAACAAAACTACTCCCTCCATCCCAGCCCAAATTACCCACTTGCTTTTCAGACACTATTCTCTATCAAAGTTCGGCATCATATTTGAATAGATATAT
>JAULKK010000002.1:1975885-1989797 GCA_032355705.1 Rubia peregrina | reverse complement strand
AGGGTCTTCAGAGCATCAAAGTCAACCAAAATGAGTCTAAGAAGGTACCAAAATTACCATATAATATGGCCACATCACGGAGCTAGCGGCGGGGGGTTTCTGGAGCTAGCGGCGGAGGTTTCTGAAGGTAGTAGTGGGGGTTTCTAGAGCTAGCGGCAGGGGGGTGTTTCTGGAGTTTGCGGTGGGGGGTTTCAGGGTGGGCTATTGCCACCGACGGAGGGGATTAGTGGCAGGTCTAAGCTGGGTGGTGGCAGATCTAGGTGGAGGGATGGTGGGAGTGGTGGCAGGAGGGAGTAGATCTACAGAGCTGGTGGTGCATGGTTTGTGCAGTGGTGGAACGGGTGGCGCGGTGGCGGAGCTGGTGGCACGATGGTGGAGTGCTGGTGGAAGGTTTTAAGAAGAAGAAGAAGAAGGACCCTAGGGTGTTTTTGTCATTCAATTTTTTGTTTTAAGAATAAGGTATTTTGGTCTTTTCATAAATGGTCAACGCCTGAATTCGATCGGTCAATGCCGGAATAGTGCAATTTGGGTATAATTGCACTATTTTACAAAAACATAAGGTTAGTTTTGCACTTTCAGATTTTATAAGGTTATATCTATACTTTCTCAGTTTAATAGAGTCATTTTTATACTTTTCCTTAAATATAAAAACAAACATGTTTATTCTTTCATCCAAAATAATATTTTACATAAAAATTCAAATGATTTAGAACTATCAATATTAAAATCAATATCATAATATATATATTTTTAAAAACTAAATTTAATCATTATTTCCAAAATGTTTAAAAATATATTCAACGTGCCCGCTCTAAGTTGATGATGAATGTCCAATCGCGGCTAATTTTTATTGGGAACGTTTATTTCTTAAACACCACGGTTACATTTCACTGGAAATATTTGTTTGTATCATAATCAAATTTGGAAATATACACTATATCAAATTTTGTATAAGTTTCGATCTATCCAAAAATAATTCATCAAAATATTTTATAAGGCTAGTAAATTTTAAAATCACTCCGATTAAATTATAATTTCAAATATGGTGAAGGATTGATGTTACGTAGCCAATAATATTTTTCATTTTAAATTTTCAATTAACTAAAATTGAAGAAAAAAATTGAAATACCAAGTGTCAATCAATCGTTGGTTGACATTTACACAAATAAAAAAGGTATCACCTCATTAAATAAGGAGCAACTCCTTATTAATGAGTGGTCATTAAAACTCCACAATGTTCCTCCTTAAATAAGTAGTGATTCTTATTAAGAAAAGTTGGTTTAAAGAGCAACCATTGTGGATCCTCTAATATCTTGAACAATTTGCATGTGCATTATAAATAGGTCAAATGTATATTTTAATACTATTATTTGTGTATTTAATGTTTAAATAATAGTCACAATCAAATTACAATACACAATCTCACATAACAAAATACACATCTTTGCAATTTAAAATACACAAAACATATATGAAGATACACAATGCTCATGGTACTCAAAGATACCACATAATTTGCCTATTTTAAAAAATATTATTTGCTAAAAGATTGCCTCAGACTAATTTTACTTTAAGTTTAACTACTAACTTTTTTTTGCAACTTTTTTATTGGTCTGAACTTCAATCTTGCAAGGTGTCCCCAATGCTGTAAAATTTGTATATTATTTTTGTCATTTGTATGTATGTTAAATTATATTTGCATCAATGTTTCAATTTATAATTTTCTGTTTTGTTTTTTTAAATATACGTAATGTCACTACAAAAAAAGTCCAGTAGTGACACATATTTTGTGACAAGTAAGGAAATGTCACAATATTTACTCCACTTTCGGGTGTCATTAAATATTTTGTGACATGTGTACATGTCACTAAACTGAATTGCTACATCATCCCATGTCACAAATTTAGTGACATTTCTAAATTGAACTACATCTTAAAGAATCACAAAAAAATATAACGATACTTCAAGGCGTCACAAAATTTTAGTGACACGTTGAATAGATGCACTTCATAAGGCGTCACTAATAATTTTAGCGACGCCTTTGAGTATCACGAATGCTTTAAAGAAACTGTCACAGCTGAAAGTATTTTTTTTGTAGTGTGTATTACTTAAAGAGTACGTCTCTTGAAAGACGGTCTTTCCATAAGTCATGGAAAGACCAATGTTTAAAGTGTAAATTAGAACAAATGAGGATAACATTTTTGGGTTGCATGAATCGGGTTAGAAACTTTATAACTACTACATGTTGTATAATAAATTTTTAATATTGCAACTAAAACCTTTAATAACGATTTTTCTTTATTATTCTTATTAAACTCCGTCTTTCCATAAGCCTATGAAAAGACGATCTTTCCCAATACTTTGCCTTACTTGAATCCCAATAATAGTTAGGAAAAATCGTTATTTTCTGTCTATTATTTGGAGGTGGTTGTATCTTGTGTTGATGCATTTATATTACTTCTCCCTCCATCACAAATAAATTACCCACTTACTTTTTAACACTATTATCGATTAAAAATTGACCGATACATTTAAGGCAAAGTCTTGGGAAAGATCGTCTTTCCATAATCTTATGGAAAGACGGGGTTTAATTACAATAATAAAAGGTAAAATGTCTAAGTTGCAATATTAAAGTTTTATTATACAACATGTAGTAGTCATAAAGTTTATAACCCGATTCATACAACCCGAAAATTTTATCTTAATTTGTTCTAATTTACACTTTAAATCTTGGTCTTTCCATAACTTATGGAAAGACCGTCTTTCAAGAGACGCACTCAAAATTAAAAATAACACTCAATTAAACTAAATAATTTTAATTTTATCAATTAAATTAATTTGAACTAAATTTAAGTATGAGTAAGCTGTATAATTTGGGTGAGTTAAAAATGGGGGTATTTGGTAATACGTGGCTCGTTATTTGTGGTTTAGGTTTGGCATCTCACGTGGGAAACGGGATATGAGCAGGTAAGTGTTGAATCTGAGTTGGTTCCGACACGTAGCCAGTGTATTTTGAGGATCAGATTCCTTGCTCAATTTGCTGCTTTGTCTTTTCCAGGCGAGCTACACCTTACAGCTGTGACCCACTGATCACCATCTATGAATCACGTTCCTCTCTCAACTATTTACACTGCAATCATTATTACTCCTTCCGTCCCTCTATAAGTGTTTCGCATCTTCTTTTTTCACTATTCATTGATAATTTTATAATTTTAATATCTTAAATTATTTATAACAATAAATTATAAAATTAGATATTCTTTTTTTTGAATGAAACAGCCACCATTGGTGGATGGGAGAGATTTATTGGGCTCTCCAAGCCCCCAAAAGAAGAACCGAAAATACAACCGTTAAGGGTATACATTGTAACAATAATACCCTACAAATTAGGTTCCAACGATCCTATTTGATATGATTCCTGTAACCGATCTCCACCCCTAGTGTTAATCAATTCAGGCCAGATATCAAAGATCATAGCAGTTGAAATAGTTGCTTAATTAGGCACAAAAACAAAAGTCTTGATCAGCTTCGTTTAGGCCTCCTTTGTGTGCTTGACTTCAAAACCGAAAATGCATTCACTGGATGTGTGTAGTTCCATCCATCATTTTCGCACTGGTACCGCCAGAAACATTGAATACAACAGCACCATCCATGCAAGAGAATGAGCCATCCATGCACCAACCAGCACCATCCATGCACCATCTTGAAGCGTGATAGTATCCACTGGTACAGCCTGAAACATGTAGGAAAAAACAGCAGCATCTATACAAGAGACTCCAAAAGAAACTCCAAAAGAAGTTCTGATATAATGCATCTTGAAACATGAGAGTATCCACGAAATATATCCATAACATGCATGCATAAAGTTCCTGATAGATGATAGACAGGGCAGATCAAACATCATAAAACCAGTGCCATTTATGTAAAACGTAAAGCCGGGAGTTCAATTCTGTCCAGGTTGATGAGGCCCCTAAGTTTGAAATCCATATTATGCCAACTGATGGATCTATCTCTTTCTGTCTTTTTGAAATTAGAACCGTTCTTTGCTAGGTAGTCAGCTGTTTGATTAGCTTCCCTAGGGATGTAAATCAATGAGTTACTACCTATCAAATATTTTATTTCGACACAAAGGGAGAAATAGTGAAAAGGAGCTTTTAGGGGGCATAAAATAGCAGTAATGGCAGATTGGCAATCTGATTCTATAAAGAAGTGATTACAACCCCTATTGTGAGCCTCAACTATACCCATTTTGATGGCCCTTATTTCAGCCTCTAAGGGAGAGGAGACCTGTATGTTTTCATGAAAAGCTCCAGTAACATCTCCCTTGCTGTTTCTAAAAATTGCAGCAATCCCGGACTCATTCAGTTTGAAACTGGCATCAGTATTAATTTTAACTCCTATTGCTGGCCTTGTCCATTTAACAACCCTGACATTCTTTGGTTTCCTTTTTTTAAAGAAAGGAACCACTTTATTTCTGATCCAGAAATCATTATCACTATGATTGCCATAAATAGGTTGCGCTGTGAAAGCTAAGTATGAGAAATTTACAATCTGAGATATTAACTGATGTGGTTCAGTTCTGATGCCCTCAAAAATGTACTGATTTCTCATTTTCCACATAAACCACAAAGTACTCAAACCTAGAAATCTTATGATATAGACCTGTACCTTTGTGAATCCTGTGATGGTTAAATAGAAAGAGATCCTATCCCAAATTGATGGAAAAGATCTATTAGCTATCAACATATATGCATGGATAGTTTCCCACACTTTTACAGCATATGGACAGGAGTTAAAGAAATGATCCACAGTCTCAACATCACAGCAGCTCACACATTTCGAAGGTAAAGCAAAACCCATGTATGACAGGACGTTATCGAAGGGTAGGAGATTATTCATTAAGCGCCAAATGAAGATTGATATTTTACCTGGGATGGGTTTTTTCCAAATTTTTTTGAGAGAGTAAATGCTGGTCCTTTTTTCCCTTACTGCCTCATAAGCAGTTTTGACACTGAAATTGCCATTGTAATTTGGCGTCCAAACGAGCCGATCTTCATGTGGAAAAGACAGCTGGAAATCCTGCAAAAAGTAGATGATATTGGTAGCCAATTTTGGCTCCAAAATGTTTATTACAGCATTTTTATTTACAGTGAATTCCTGCAAAGACATGTTAGGGAAAGGAAGGTCCGTATCATCAGGCCATAAGTAGAACAACGGACCAAAACCCGACCAATTAGCATCCCAGAAACTGCAGTTCCCTTTCCCAGGTATGACTTTGGACAAAGAGTTAGCTTTTGTGGTGATGTTGCTTATCCTAGTCCACAATGGACATTTTCTGGAGCTGGGAGAGAGTGACCAGAGAAAAGAGGTCCATAAAGTGTGATTAATCTGAAGTTTCCACCATATTTTAAAAGAAAATGCATCAACTAAAGATGGTAGACTCCTAACACCCAAACCATTTTCATTAACAGGGTAACATAACCTTTTCCACGATCTCCATTTTCTTCTTTTATTGGTTGAGTCTGATCCCCAAAAAAAACAAGAAACCATTTTCTCCAGCTTAGAGATTATGTGTTTAGGGGGTTTCAAGGATGAGAAAATGTGGACAGGGAAGGCATATATGCAAGATTTAATGAGAGTGAGTTTTCCTGCCTGATTCAGCCACCTATTTTTCCAGTTTGTAATACTGTTTTGTACTTTTTCAATCAATGGCTGAAAGTACACGCTTTTTGTTCTCCCATTAAAAATCGGCACCCCTAGATATGTGAAGGGAGTTGTGCCTTCTTTCATATTCAGAATTGATTTAATAAGCACATGTTGTGTTGGAGGAGCATTTTTACCCAAGAAGTATTCACTTTTATTAAAATTTATTAACTGTCCTGATGTCTTTTGGTAAGCATGTAAGAATTTTTTAATCGATTTAATGTTTCTCTTTCCACTTTTAAGAAAGATGACAGTGTCATCTGCATACATTAAGTGAGTAATTCTATCTGCAGCCCTAGTACAGTGATAAAATTCTAACTGGTCCTGTTGGAAATAGGCTTTAATGGTTCGTGAGAAAGATTCAGTCAAAAGATTGTATAGAAAGGGTGATAACGGGTCCCCCTGTTTAATACCTCTCGATGGTTGGAAAAAACCTGATGGTGAGCCATTAAACAATACCGAAAACCATGAGCTGGTTATGTTATTAAGAATTATCTTCACCAATGAACCCGAGAACCCAAATTTCAGTAGTACAGAGTTCAGAAAACCCCAGGATACCATGTCAAAAGCTTTATTCATGTCCAATTTTAGAATTAGGTTATGGTTTCTTGTTTTCTTGTTTAAAAATCTGAACATCTGTTGCATTTGGATCACACTATCACTAATATCACATCCAGCCATGAAAGCTGATTGTTCTTTTGATATTAGTTTAGGCATTAAGGGTTTAATCCTTTCCATTAAAAGCTTGGAGAAAACTTTATTAGTAAAGTTTGACAGGCTGATAGGTCTGTAATCCGAAAAAGAAGAAGGCTGTTGTTTTTTCGGTATTAAAGTAATCCAAGTTGCAGCCATTGCCCTAGGTATTTTATTCCCCGATAGAAAATCATTTGCTGCAGATAGAAAATCTGCAGCAATAATGTCCCACACAGCTCTAAAAAAGTGGGCTGAGAACCCATCCGAACCAGGTGCGCCGTCTACGTTTAGTCCAAATACCATTTCTTTTAACTCCGCAAGGTCTGTTTTCTTTAATAAAGCATCATTTTCCTCTTGTGTGACTAAGTGAGGAATTTTATCTAGGAAAAAGTTCAAATGTGCCCCTGATACGTCCGAAAGATTTTGTGTGAGAAGGTCTTTGTAAAATTCTACTCCTTCTGAGGCAATTTGAGCCTGATCCGTGATCCAACTCCCCTGCTTGTTTTTAATTTTTGTGATGAAAGTTTTTGAATTTTTTTCCTTGGCAGCCTGATGGAAAAATTTAGTATTTTCATCCCCCTCTGCTAACCATTTTATTTTTTATTTTTGTTTCCAAAACATGCTTTCTTCCTTTAAAGATCTAATTAAGATTGCTTTTTCTTTGTTAAGGTTTGAGAGGTTAGCTGGAGATTGTGAATGCAGGTATGTGTTTTCAGCCAGTAAAACCTTATCTTCAGCATTTGTGATATTGGCATTTATGTTACCAAAGCTTCCACGATTCCAATTTTTAATTACAGGTTTTAGTCTTTTAAGTTTGAAACACAGTCTTTCCATACCTTTTTTAGTGCAGTGTAGAGACCAGTTGTTTTGAACCAAACTGTTAAATTCTTCCTTCCTATTAAGCCACATTTTTTGAAACCTAAAAGGTTTAGGGGTGGTTGATTTGAAATTTTGGATTGTCAATAAGAGGGGTGCATGGTCTGAAAAAGTCCTATTTAGGATCTGTATTGAGCTGTTAGGGAATAAATTCAGCCAATCCTGGGAACATAAACCCCTATCTAACCTTTTATATACCGGGTTTACTCTATTATTCGACCAGGTAAAAATGGAGCCCACCGTATTAATGTGCAGGAGTTGTTTCTTATTTATGAATTCACAAAAATCTCGTATACTACCCCGAGAAGGGTTCCTGGACCCTTTATATTCACTGATTGTAGTGATTGCATTAAAATCACCAATGTATAGGGTTGGGGCATCAGGTAAAATACAAAGATCTTCCCATAGAGGTATTCTAAGCAATCTCGTAACCTTAGCATATATAAAAACACCATTCCATATGTTATGGTTTATGTTTTCCCTAATTTCATAAACCAGAAATTGTTCATTTTCAGTTTTCAGGGTTAGGCATAAAGTGTTATCCCAGAAAATCCAAATTTTCTGGTTAATCGCAGCATAGAAATTATTGAAGCCTATATTTTTAGCCAAGTCTCTTATTTTGTCATTGTCATGCATCGGCTCGATTAGACAAAGAAGTTTGATTTTATGTATTCTCACAAGTCTTTTAATTCTCTCCCTTCCTTTGTTAAAACCACGGCTATTCCAAACCAGCATATTATAATCTATTGATATTGTATTCATATGTAACTTTTCCTAGCTTTGTTTCCAGTTGATGATCTTAGGATCATATTTAAACCATTTACGTAGTTCCTCAAAGGCTTCCTAGAACTCTTAGGGGTAAGGTCAGACTTGTGATTATAATCATGGAATAAAACAATCTGCTTATTTGTTTGATCCTGACTTTCAAGCAGCTCAGATTGAAATTGATTGGACGTAGATAGTGGACTTACCTTATCAATGGCAGAAACTTCCATGTTGTGTTCAGATTGATTTGTAGAATCAGCCATATTTGAGAGAATTGACTCATCGGAGTCAGTGTCCGAATCCTGCAGCACCTGGAAACAGTTGGCAGTAGTAACAACATCTACGAATGGCACAATAGCCAGGTTAGAAATACTTAGCCCTTTTCTGATTTTGTTATCAGTAGTAAGATTGATAGCAGAGTCATCCTTTGCGAAATACTTGCGTAGTGGCATTGAGTTCTCCGTAGAGAACATTCCATTCTGTGCTAAAGTCAATTGTTGGCTATTAGCAATATGATTGCAAGTCTTGGTTTTCGGTGCCTTCCATGTTTGCAACTGTACGAGTGGCAGGTCTATACTTTGAGACTTCCTCTGAGACCAAGGATTGGAAGCAGTCGGCTTGCTAATCTCACAAACTTTTTGACAGGGGGATAAACCTGAGGAGCTTGGATCAACATCAAGTTTGTCCTTCTTTTTCCAGTCCGTTGGGATTGTTTTTTCAGGGGATTTTGGTTGTAGCAGCTCCTGCTTCTTTGGAATAGTCGGAGTTGAAGGAGTACTCCGCTTAGCACCAAGCTTTCTGCATTGTTGTTCGTTATGACCCACTTTGCTGCAGTGTAAGCAATATGACGGGGCCGATTCATAGCGAATGTTATACCATTTATTTTTGGCTATCGAACCCAGACGAATCCGATTGGGGAGCTGTCTCCTCAGGTCAAACTCCACACATAGGCGGATGACAGAAGGCCTCGATATATTCAGAGTAGGCTTATCAGCCTGAATGAAACTTCCAAGAGCATTACCGATACCTTCGAGGGCTTTGTGGTGGAAGTAATGGGTCGGTGGGTATTCCACATTGATCCAAATCGGAGCAAAAGGAGGTTCCTCGTCGAGATCGAACTCCGGTGTCCATTTGAGCAATCTCATCAGATGTGAGCCCACGAACCAAGTGGATTTGAGCCAACACCGGTTCATATCTTCTTCCAAATCGAAAGTGAGACGAACATGTCTTGAGTCGAGGGCAGTGACATGCCAATCGGCTTTGAGTCCGATTGATTGCATCCCTTTCTTGATAGCATGTAGTGTCGGTCTCCCTCCTTTGAACTTTCCGATCAAAGCTTTCCTGAACGGTTCTGCGATTGCTTGAATTTCTGCTTCGGGGAAGATGCAAGCGGCTTCCCCTTTGTATTGGAAGAGCGGATGTAATTCAGGTGTGTGTAAAGGTTGTGGAGTGGGTGTGTCAGTGAAGAGCGATGCAAAAGATTGAGTCTGAAGCAGCGTCGCCGCCATCTCTGCGGCGGCAACTGGTGGTAATTTAGCCGTTAGCGGGGGGAGATAGAGTCGTTGTGTATTAAAGATGACATTAGGATTGGGGGCGCGTGAGCGCGTGATGCAGAGCAGGCGGAAATCTTAGAGAGAGGGCAGAGAGAATTATTTTAGAGAGAGAATTCGTATTCCAACCATCCATCTAACATAATCTCACTCACTCATTCACTAAATCTATTTTTAGTAAATTAATTTCAACCATAAGATTAAGTTAAATGAATGTTTGAGATTTGAAGTTAAAATAGGTGTACAAATAATGTTGTTAAAAAATTCTGTGCGCTGGGACGGGGAATATTCGAAATTTCACTTTATTGGTCCTGGTTACTTTTAGAATAGCGGGCCTCGTTGGGCTAGACTCGGCAAAGTTGGGCCTAAAGCCAAGAATTATCAACAAGTGCGGGGAACTAGACAATGCCAAGTGAAAAATATTTATAAAGTTGTTTCTCAAGGTGGAAATTTTCAAAAATAAAAATAATTTTTGAAACAAAATGAAAATCTTGAGCTCTTCAATGATTCTGAAATTTAATCTTCTGAGTACTTTCTCCGTCCCAATTATTTTGTACACTTTTTTTAGTCTGTCCCAAGTAAATTTGTACTTCCTCCATCCCAATTCAAGTTTCATTTTTAACTTTTCACAGTTAGCTTTAAAAATATTTAATCCATAATAACTTTCATTAAAGATAATTAAAACTTATAAAAATTTGATATTTTGAAAATATATGTTATAAAGAATCTAATAATGTATCACACAATAATATTTATACTTATATACAGATTCAATTTTAGAGTCTAACTAAATTAATAGTTAAATTACAACTTGAATTAAAACAGGGGGAGTGCATTTTCATTTTAAATACAACCTTCACACCATAAAACAAAGACTAAATTATTTTTTTGGTCTCCAACATATGTCGCAATATCATCTTTTGGTCTCCGATACCAATACCTCGTACATTCGGTACCCAACAAATTCAAAATGATTTGTTCAGTCCCCAAGGTGGGTTTCAAGGAGGTTTTCAATTGGTTTTGAGACTAAAAGATAGTATAAGATCATATGTTAATGACAAGAAATATAATTTAGTCTACCTAAAAATCACCAAGAATCTGGTTTGGACACCAAACAAATCATTTTGAATTTGTTGGGTACCGAATGTACGCGGTATTGACATCGAGAATCAAAATATGGTATTGCGACATATGCTGGGGAACAAAAAAATTAATTTAAAACAAAAGGGAAATATACAAATATGGCCCTATGTAATTGAGAAAGTGCATATATGACCCTGACTTAATTTTTAGTGCAAATATGACCCTAACTATTGAAAGAAAGTGCATATATGACCCTATGACACCAATTCCGGCGTTGACTAGCATTTTCCGGCAGTTGACCAACTTGTAAATACCATATTGCCCTCCATAAAATTTTTAATTAATCCTAGAAAATTTAATTAAAATATAATTACAACCACCACCACCCCTGGTGCACCACCACCGCCGGCCGCCGCCACCTCCACCCTCCCCTCTCCGGTTCCTTCTCCGGCGAAACACCAAATCCAGTTCCTCTCCGGGGATACGCCAACGAGCTCTTTCCTCTCCGGTTCCTCCTCCACGCGAACTCCACCACCACCGCCGGCGAATCGAAGCTCGAAGCTCGCCGGAAAATCGAACCTAAAACCCAGAAAAGAATCCGACCAAGAACGAATCAAACCCAACAAAACCAAGAACCCAGTAAGAATCCGACCCAGAAAGAATCAAACCCAGAAAGAACGAATCAAACCCAACAAAACCAAATCCGACCACCTTAAAACCCAGAACCAACAAAATCAACAAAACCAACAAAATCAAGAACGAATCGGAAGCTCCGGTCTTCAATCCCTAATCGCCGACCCTAATCCCTAATCGCCGACCAGAAGCTCCGATCTTCATCGACCCTCGTCGAACGGGCGGGAGGCGGGCGAACGACGCGGCGGGCGTTGAGCTGGGCGTTGAGCTCGTCGAACGGGCAGGACACGACGGCGACACGGGGAAGGAGAAGAAGACTGACCGGGTAAGAACGTGACCAGGGAAGAAGAAGACGCGAAAGGAAGAAGCGAAAGGAAGAAGATGACCAGCCAAGTGTTTTTGTTTTGTTTTTTTGTTTTGGTTTGGTTTGTTTTATTTTTAATATCAGGGGCAAATCAGACTTTTCATTAAAATCCGGCCTCCGACAGCCACAAAGGGTCATATTTGCACTTTATTTCATTATCCAGGGTCATATCTGCACTTTCAATTATCGCAGGGTCATATCCGCACTTTCGTCTATTACGCAGGGTCATATATGCACTTGACTCTAGATTTTGTTATATAATTTTAAGATATGCTACCTCCGTCCTAGCAGTTCTTTCTTATTTGTTTTTCACGTTCTTCAATGATCATGTTTGACCGTTAATATCTCTAACTGCACATATCGATTTTGCATAAAAATTAATATTTAGAAAATATATATTAGGATGAATTCAATAATATCTCACATGATATATTTATTAGTATAGATTAATTTTATATTTATGGTAAAAATTTATCAAATTTGACTTTGAAAATAGTAATTTGTCATTACTAGTGGGACAAAGTTAGTATTTCATATTCACAGAGGATAGTAACACATAAAGTCTTATTTTAAATCATCCAAACAACATCGTTTGATAATTAATATAATTAATTATAATATAAATTTAATTTCCCCCCATAATTGATACTCTTCCGTATTCTTAAATTTGATACACTTTTCATTTTCGTATGTTTGGCTAACATTGATACCTTTATGCAAAAATGATTTTTTTTTTCAATCACTCGTTAAACTTTTACTTTCTATATTTAATTCTCTCAGCATATTTCATCTTGCAAAAATAACAGCAACTGAAGTTTAGGTGTCAAACATAGCCAAACAAAGAGATGCTAGCCGTTTGAAGGAATAAGAGAAGATCTTCTCAATTTAACCACCTCTCTCGTAATGATATAAAATTTACAATAATAAAATATTTAATAAATACTGACAAAAAAAATTCAGTTACATCTGATACGAATGGAAAAATTAATATGGATTAGGTGTCAAAAAAAAGATAAATAATTGCATGCAGAAATAAATAGCACGTGTAAAAACTGTAGCAGTCTGTGACGGTGGGCGACCACACCAAATCGCCAGCAACCACACATAATGCAAAATTACAATTACAACCCTCCATCATTATCACTGCCACGTCCTCTTCCTCGACGCTCTCCATTTCTTCCCCCTCATCACCGCCTTCTCTCCGGCGGCACACACCGCACCGTAACACACACTGAAATCGCCGGAATTCCCAGTTCTTCCCGGTCGACTCGGTTTGACTCCGGCCGAGAATGAGTTTCAGGGAGGATAGCGACGATGGGAGAGCCGATCTCCGGAAGCCGTTTCTGCACACCGGGAGCTGGTACAGAATGGGGTCCCGCCAATCCAGCATGATGGGGTCCTCTCCGGGGATTAGGGATAGTTCGATTTCCGTCGTTGCTTGCGTCATGATCGTCGCTCTGGGGCCCATCCAGTTCGGCTTCACCGTAATTACCGAACTTCTGCTGTGATTTTTTGGTGGAAAGTTTGAATCTTGGATATGCCCGAAATTGGTTGTAATTTTTGCTGTTTTTGTTATAGGGTGGTTATTCTTCGCCTACGCAGAATGCTATCATGAGGGATCTTCATCTTACTGTGTCTGAGGTTGAGTTATTGCTGTATGCTGAATTGCTGATTATCTTTAATTTAGCTCTTTTCTGACGAATGTTACTGACTTACTGCTATAATTAATGCCAGTTCTCTGTGTTTGGCTCTCTCTCGAATGTTGGTGCGATGGTCGGCGCAATTTGTAGTGGTCAGATTGCGGATTACATAGGCCGGAAAGGGGTATTGCGTTGCTATTGTTGTTATTACATTTTTGTGGTTCATTTGCTGTTGTTAGGTAGTTTGACTTGTTTTGTGCTGTTAAATTTGTAGTCTTTGATGATTGCTGCAGTACCGAACATCATTGGCTGGCTTGCCGTTTCTTTTGCTCAAGTGAGTCTTTCTGTGTTGTGTGGTGGGGTTAGTTTGTTTTGAGTTCTTGAACTGGTGCTTATGTTTTTTTGATTGATTATGCTGTATGTTTAGGATGTGTCATTCTTGTACTTGGGAAGGTTACTGGAAGGATTCGGAGTGGGAATAATCTCGTACACGGTAGAGACTTTAACTTCCCATGGCTGTTCTTAATCTGAACTGAGCAAAGACTTAACTAGTATTAGCTCATTTGATTTTTTTTTGGATTTTAGGTACCTGTTTATATTGCAGA
>JAULKK010000002.1:1941203-1960117 GCA_032355705.1 Rubia peregrina | reverse complement strand
CCATTGGTTGATGAGGCGGGCTCTTGGATGATTTATAGAATGATTATTTGTCTATTTTAGGTTCATGGGAACCTTGTTTTGTGAGGTCTTTTGAATAATCTGAAAGGATATGCGATAAGTATAGATTCTAGGAAATTAAGAATGATAGGTCACTGGAACTTGAGGGTTCTAACCATTTCATGTTAAGATTCTCTACACTGGCTTTATAGTTTTTGCGGTTATGGCTGAATATTCAGTTTACCTTATCCAAGGTATTCTTGTTCGTTTTACTTATGCGAGTGCATGTGTTTTCATCTTTGGCTTTGATGCGGATGGTGCCAGAAAATACTGCAGTCTGAAAAACTAAGATTAAAGGACACTGTTTTTGCCTGCTTTTCTGCATTACTTTAATGTGGAAGTCCCTGTGTTCCTTTCTTGCTAAATGACTTGTTTTCTTCAGAAACATATATAGCTTCTTCTTTTTGGAACTTACCTTAAGTGATGGAACTTTTCATCTAGGCAGAAGCTATCACACCAAAGCCTCAAACTGATGAATTCAAAGTGGATGCTGTGCCAAGACTTCTTATTACTTGTGACCAAGTATAAAACATCTCCGTGAACTTTTTTGTGGCGTGGTCATTGTTTTGCTCTATTACTGCCGTGCAACTTTTTCAGGATGGCATTCTTTATTTGACCATTACTTGTCGTGGACAAAATATCTGTTTGTTAATCTAACCACTATGTTAAAATATATGTAGGTGGTAGTCTATGAAGGTATGGTCAGGGAAAAACCATCTGGCGAAGACGAAGCTCGCCAGTTCCTTCAAAGTATGCCTCATTCCTTGGTTAATTACTCCTTTGTCGCACTGCAACTAGTTTAGCTTATGTTGTGACATTGTAGGTTACTCTGGGGGATATTGTGCTACTGTAAGTTCTGTCGTTGTTACTAACCTCAAGACGGGAATTAGGAAAGGAGATTGGGACAAAGTAGAGGTATTGTTTTTTCACAATTTAGTTGATGCTTCATTTTAATTCCCATGTTAATGTGTTCTTATGTGATTTTGTTGATACATCTGATAGCACATGCCATGCCATTGAGAACGTGTATGACTGAAGACTACTTTGCAATCATGACATCTCATTGCATTTTGGAAATGGAACTTTAAAAAAATTAAAAATATCTTCATCAGTCTTTAAATCCTTTGTGGAATAGTTTGTCTTAAAGCGTGTTCTGTTTCTGCCAATGATCCTTTACAGATACACTTCCAAGACATACCAGAGCAAGTGATAGAGAGCTTGGTACAATATTTTCACGGCAGTTTCTGTGCATTCGTTCGTTAGGCGATGAATACACTGTTTTTCTTATTTTCTTCTTGTTTTTCAGATCAAGGAGGGACATGTATTGAATGTGGCTGGGGCTTTGATCATTGAACATCCATCAATAGTGCCATACATTAAAGAAGTGGTTAGTTTATCTTTGCCTGTGTCTGAATGATTTCAACAAGTCCCATCTGATGTCCACAAACTCTATGAGATCAGTGACATAACTCGAATCTTTCAAGTCACATGTTCAGAACAAAATATTCGATCTCCTTCAATTCTGTGTGTGCAAGAAATATATTGGTTCTTTCCTCTTTACCAAAGAGGGTAAATTTGCATGTTCTCTTGGCAGGTGGGTACGACGGACAGTGTGATGGGACTACCAATGGCTCTCACGGAAAGACTGATGAAGGAAGTACTGTAGGATGGCACGAGATCGTTATAAATTCTTGAATTCTTAGCCAAAGCTGTAGGATGTTAATGTTGATGGCTTGATCATTGTCTGGGATTGGTTAATAACGCAGGCAAATTTAGCACTTTCTTCTGAGATTATACATTAGTGTCAGAATATATGCAAAAAAATCAGCAAACCAGACAAACTCTTTCCCTCAGCTGAGCTACTGATATTACTGTTCTTCATCATAAAATGAATGAACTCGAATTCATCCTGATCCCGGACCATATGTACCAGCAAAAGATACAGGAGAACCTACAAATTGGTCCCTTGGATCTCAATCCCCAGATTCTCAGAATGCAATGTTCTTCTCTCAGTTCATTACAGTCTGGAAAATATGCCTTTCTGATGTGAAACCTGATCAGTTCCTTATCATGCATGCGTGGAGTTCAGTCTTACAATGTGGTAGAAACTACTACCTAAAACCCGGCCCTAGCGCGAATTTCCAAAGGAATCGCAAACAGTAACGTTGGATTGGGCATCGAGGAATCCATGTCTGCAACTTGCAGTTAGAAATGGTCCAGGAAGATTGCAGAAATGTTTTCGGAATGATATTTGAAAGAGAAAGGATATGCATCTGCTAAAAAACTTTCTGCTGGATGTGATGAAGGAATCAATATCAGCAGAAATGTGTATTTCTTTATGAAAATGTTCCACTGAAAAATTATTTTAGTGGTCTGAGAAGAGCATCATAGCCTGAGTCTGACACTTCTGATGTTGATATTTGATATCTTATCTGATAAGGAATAAATCAATCCAAAATAAATCGAACCAAACATACTGATATATTTTACTCACGATTAGGGTTTGATCCCAGGACCGACATCTGGCCAATCATTTTTACTTGTTATTGGTGGTCAACTGGTCATCGAAGCCGAATTTATTTTATTTTTTTATAATGTATCTATATATTAACCTTTGTCACCTTTCTTTTGGGAAAAGGCAAAATGGCAATCATCATTTAAAGTTGCTGAATCTCTGGAGGACTAGTACTTGTGTTGTATGTATATATAAGAATCCGCTTGAAAATTGGAAAACAAGGCCACATCCTACTTTTGTCTTAAAGTTTTTCTGAGATAAAATGACTGATGATATCCATGTTGATGATAAGGATTCCATGTCAAACCAGAAGGATGCGGTCTTTAATAATATATAAATTCTTATTCTCTATTCACTGTTACAAACACGATTGTTCAAAAACCGTAACTAACAGTGTTACAGAAGATCAAGAGCACGTTAATCGAATATCACAACGTAGGAGGGAGTTGGTGGTGGATATCGAATTCGGAAGTGGTGAAGAAGGGGTTGGAGGAGGCCGGAGAAAACATGTTGGACGTTGTCTTTCTTTTTGTCCAAGGAAAATGAGTGAGGCTCACGTTGTTTGGGGTAAATATATTTTTTAAAAAGTTAGAAATTAACCCGAGAATAAATTTGTCTTTTCAATTCTAATTAACGTTGGAGAATTTTTGGTCGACAATACTGATATCTGGAATTAGGGTTACAATTTTCAAAGCCAATGTTTGTCTCGAGTATGACTGCACTTTGATAAAACTGAAAGTCATATCTATACTTACGAGGAGTTGAGAGTTATCTAAACATTTTTCCATAAACATTAAGTTCACTAAAATCTTACCTCTTTCTAAGGATTGTGATGCACCCACAAGATTCACTCTTTCTTTTCTCTGCACTGTGATTGGTTCAATTTGGCATCCAACTCCAAGGCTCCATGCAACTATAAATAGAGCAGCCATTCTAACCTCAATATCTGCATACAAAGAACGCACATTTCCAACACTTGTAACTTTCTCATCTACTTCCAGTATCATTGCAATGGCTTCAAGTTCTTCATCCTCATGGACTGAGAAGCAAAACAAGCTGTTCGAGAACGAGATAGCGACCGGAATGTACAAAAGGGACACTCCGGACAGATTTCAGAGGCTGGCCAAGGCTGTGGGAGGTGGCAAGACGGTGGAAGAAGTGAAAAGGCACTATGAATGGTTGGTTTTAGATGTGCGTCGCATTGAATCTGGCAAAGTTCCCCTGCCCAATTATGGAGGTACCACCAACCAATTCATGGACTATGAGCAAAGGTATACTGTCACACTTTCCATTTTATTCCGTTTCTCTGAAATCGTCACACTTCCTTTTATGGTTAAGAAATGGAGTTTTTTTCGCTCGCTCATTAATCTTTTCACCAGTTTCACTCATGTCAACTTACATAAGAATCAATTCAAACAGTAACGTGCCAGTGTTAGAAGAACACAGAGAGAGTATTTAACACACTCTGAACTCTGTATGTGTGATTTGATTATCTAATAATATCACCCAAGTGCTAGCCAGTACCTTACAATGACCTCTTTTAGGTGTGTCAGAGCTGTGTTTATAAGCAAAACTGGTTTCTTTTGGCTTATTTTGAAAGCAGTGGGAACCCAGTTTCGGCTTCCAAAAAATAGCTTTTGCTTCTTAAATATGTACTTTTTAAACTGTTTACCAAACAAAAAGAAGTGTTTAACTTAAAAGTAAAGCACTTATAAACCCTACAAAACACAGCCTTAATCATCCATTTTTCACATCTTTTCAAATGCATTTCTTTTTGCATTTGATTCTTAATATCAAGTATTTTTTTCGTATTTCTGTCCTTAGGATGAAGTATATGAAGTTGCAATGAAGTGAATGAAGAAGAAAGCAGAAAATGGTCCTTGGAATAAGTCTTGCATGCTAAAGAATTAACAGACTCGCAAGATGGCTTATTATTAATCACGATCTGGTGTTGTATGTCTTTTCTTATGTATCAAGTTCCATGTAAAGTTTATAATCAGTTTGGTCCAATCTCCTTATGCTTGGATGAATTGTATATCTATTTTGAGTAGGTCTAATGAACGTTGGATCGATCTACTCATCTTTTTAATAGAGATCGCAATTTTAAGATATCTTGAACTTTTATCTTAAAACTAATTGGTATTAACTAGTTGTAACATACCTCATAAAATAGATATTAGCATGCTTCATTTTCTTGATTTGTAAACATGAGATGTAACATATTGGACATGTACTTATTTTCGTCACATATCGCGACGAAAATGTCTCTGTTTTAGTAATATATTGGGAAACATAAAAGTGTCCCTATACTCGTAACATACTGGAACACTTAAAAGTGTCCCTAATTATAATCATAACATATTGGAATACTTTTAACATATAGGGACACTTTAAAGTTTTCCCCCGTTAATATAAGAACACCTTGTATCTCCTATTTTAAATATAATAATATAATTATACCATAAAATTTTGTATATTAGCAAATATTGTATGTTAAGGTGTTGGACAAATCAGATTCTCTCACGTATTCCACAAATCGCTCATTTCTTCCTAAAAAACCTCTTAATTTACTAAAGGGCTAAATGCATTGATGCCCCTCAGTTTCTCCGTTTGTGCACTTCTATCATCCAGTTTCTCAAAAGTGCATTTACACCCCTACTTTTGCCAGGACTGAGCATTTGTACCCCTGTTGCCAATCCGACATTGACTTGAAATCTTCCGACGTTGACCGAAAAGGAAATTACGAAAATAACCCTCATATGAGGTAGTTCTGTAGACGCTGGAGAATGCCACCTCCGCCCTCTGCCTAACCACCTCCATATAACAGGGGTAGAAATGCACTTTTGAAAAGTTGGAGGGTAAAAGTGCACAAACAGTTGAACTGAAGGGTATAAATGCACTTTTTTCTTTACTAAATATATAATTTGTTAAACACGTGTCAGAATCTATATAATATTGGCTAACATATAAAATTTTCTGAAATAAAAAAGTTTCCCAATTAAAGCGCAAGCCAAGAACTCTAATAATTTCATATCTAATACCTTTCCATTTCTAAATAGGATTGGGATTAGGAAAAAACAGAGACCAGTGTATATCCTATATATAGACTCGGTATCTCATCGTACGAATTCCAAACTCAGAACTTCGATTCTTCATCGTGACAGTTGATCGCCGCCACCCGATCGTCAAGCGCGCAAGATTCACCGCCGCCAATTCAATGGATTCCGACTCCACCGCTCTCAGATTCGGCCGCGAAATTCGCGCCTTCGAAACCTCATCCGCTAATTCATCCATCCTCAGAAACAAATCTAGTTATCGCGACCATCCTCCGGCCGAGTTTTACGACCTGAAACCAGAGGATTACTACAGAATCGTCGCGAAGAAGAAATGTGATCGCAAAATCGAAGCTGAGGAGGTTAATCGCAGGTCGACGATAAGAGTTCGATTTCCCGACAATTACACGCTGGAGGCCATGTTTCATTCGTCGGAAACGATCGGAACCCTAGTCGATCTTCTGAAGAGGGTGGTTAAACATCCTGAAGCTCCTTTCTACATATATACAACGCCTCCGGAGAAGGTGTTGAAAGACATTTCGCAAGATTTCTACTCCACCGGTTTCGTTCCCTGTGCAATCGTGCATTTTGCGTATGATTTGAGCGCCGGCATTGCTCCTCCCGGCGCGGCCGCGTTCCTTAGCGAGGAATTCATGGCGGTGCAAGGCCTGGAAATCGCCGGAGAGCGAGCTCAGCCTGCCATGGAGCCGGAAACCACTGCTCCGGTGGTTGCTCGGCCGGCGGCCCGTGAGTGCAGGCCGGCTAACAAGATGAGTGGTTGAAGATGTGATCACGAGTTGAAAGTTCCGTTCTTTTCAACATGATTGTAAATTTTGTTTAATTCGGTTGTTTGAGATAAAGAAATTATTTTTCATTTCAATTTCATTTCTTGAGAACGCCTCGTATTAGATTGTTTAAAAGTTAAACTAATTATTTTTTCAGAATTTTTTAAACCAATCATGACAACCCTCCTTTATATAATTTTTTAAGTTAAACTATAATTATTTGTATTTTTATAATATTTTTAAAAATATTTTTAACATTTAAGAATTTTCATCGTAATAAATGAAAAAAATTAAATAATTTATCTAACATTTAGACATCGTAACTCTTTGACTGATATTTAGACATCGTAAAGCAAGACTCTTTGACTGACATTTAGATATTTTTAATCACTTTTTCAAACCATGTTTGATCATAAATTTTAATTAGTATATAAATATCAATGTCATTATATGAAATATTGTTAGATTCTCTGCATCATGTATTTTCTAAATATCAAATTTTAATACACCATTAATATAAGTAACTGAAGGTATTTATGGCCAAACATGGCTGGAGAAAGTTGATAAAAAAATATGCAGAAATGACTAGGACATAGGGAGTATTTAAAAAGGATTACTCCTTCTGTCCCAGCTTAAATTACTCATCAATCATTGCCAACCGTTCGAGACATGTGTTTGAACGGAAAATAAAAAGTTACTTTTTAGAAACTATTTGTTGCGATGAATTTAACAATATCACATACGATAATATTATTTCTTATGTATCTATTCAAATATGCAGTCAAACTTTGATGCTGAACAATATCATAAAGTTAGGCTGCAAAATAAGCAGAGGCAGAGGGGTATGTGGTTTTATTTATTTTTGGGATATATATCATTATAACCCTACATACTTGACATAAGTATCAATATAACCCACAGATAATTTTTAGTGCAAAAATAACCCTAACTAGTTAATGTAAGTGCCAATATAACCCTCTCACCCCATTTTCGCCGGACCACCGCTGGACCACCGCATATCGCCAGATTTTTACCGGGCCACCTCTGGATCACTTATAAGGTTATATTGACACTTACATCAACTAGGTAGGATTGTTTTAGCACTAAAAATTATCTGAGAATTATATTAACACTTATATCAAGTAGGTAAGGTTATAAAAATACTTTTCTCTTTATAATTTTTATAAAAAGGATTCTTTGCGTAGCTTCTATGAATTGGGCCAAATTAAATAAAACCATTAGATAGAAAAGAATAGACACTTGTGGCATGTGGGATTTTGGAAACGAAAATGCATCTCATTATTTTCCACTTAAAAGTTTAACTGGCGGTTGATGTTTGTTTGTCGGTAGCATTTTCAATTTATTTTGTGTTGTTTAATACTCCTTCACTCCCACCAAATGACATATTTACCTTTTAAAAATTAAATTTGATAAAGTTTGATCATAAATATAAATTAAAAGGCAAAGTTTTGGAAAATATCATCTTTCCATAGACTTATGAAAAGACAAGATTTAATTAAAATAATAAAAGGTAAAAAGTCTTAGTCGCAATATTAAAAATTTATTATGCAACGTGTAGTAGTTATAAAGTTTATAACTCAATTCATGCAACCCAAAAAATTTATATTCATTTCTTCTAATTTGTACTTTAAACCTTGGTATTTTCATGATTTATGAAAATATTGTCTTTCAAGAGACAGACTCAAATTTAAAAATATATATATATATTATAAATATATCATGTGAGATATTATTGAATTCATCTTAACATATATTTTTTAATGATTAATTTTTTATGCAAAATTAGTATATGTAGTTAGAGATATTGTCGATCAAATATGATTATTGAAAGTCGTGAAAAAATAAATATGACGGGAGTAATAGTCGTGGAGCTTTCACCTTTATGATGCACCAACTAGCCAGATCTCATTTCGTTTTTTTACACAACCATTTTAATACGCGCATGAAGTTACATAAGTATATTCGTGATTCGTCCCATCCTTGCTGTTTACTCCATATGTCCCACATTTATTTACACTGCAATCATTATTATGATATTTAAGAAATATATTTGACCGTTAATAAGTTTACCTACGTATTCCCTCTATTTTGTTATCTAAAAAGCAAAAACTGGAAGAAGAAATATGGACAGAGAAACTTACTTGTATTTTCTAAACAAATAGTCGGACTCATTCTCATTAATATATAGAAATGAGTTACATTTATGATTGATTGTATGTACAATCACCAGTGTTCATCTATATACTTTTAGCCGATAAACTAGTAATGCGCTAGTCTATTCTATTAGACTTGAAGAACTGATAAACTTTAGAACACCATAACTAAAATGAGAAAAGTCTAACTATTACAAGGTGAGATAAAATTCCACATGACTTGCTCACTTAGAGTGAGTGGGGTGAGCCTCCCCACTCGAGCTCACCATTGACATGGTGTATCGGAACTTGCTCCACGCTAACTTGTCGTATAGAGACTTAAAGACCATCATTTATTAAGGAGGTAGAACCCGAGTTGCGTCTGGTCAGTCGAACACAACACCCTGATTGCATTAGTGGCTAACTACACTACTACTAAACTGATATTGGTGTAAAGACGGACCAGATCTGGGAAGACCGGAGACAGCTCAGCCCAAACCAACCCAACCCAACCCTAAACTCAACCCAAAACCCAACCCTACACTACCCTATTCGGACGTATCTGTGTGTGCCACTACTGGTGGCTTTGTGCAGCCAGAAGTGGATGTTTCTGGCGGGATTGCTCCACTGCCGACGACCTTATATCACCCCATCTATTTTCTGTGCGACAATTTGAGCCCGAGCGCCGCCGCTTTGTCTCCATCATCCGACCAGCTTCTTCGGGAAGGGCAGCACCGCCTTTTTCTTCGCTCGTTGAGATTAACACGCCTGAACTCATTCTCCAATTTCTGGCCCGATTAGTCGTCTCCACGCCGATCAATTTCAGTTAACTACTCAAACTACTAAAAAGGAAAAGAAAACCTACAACTAGGGTGGTGGAGGGGCCGCCGGGCAACAACATCTAGTAGCGACAGCCCCTCAGGCTAGGAATTTGAGTTGAGTGCTTGCCGGGGAAGATGACTTTTGGAGAGGAAAGTTCGGAGAGAGAAAAGTCTTGTGTCCTTGTTTCTAATTTGCCTAAAATTTCTCTTTGATATATTGAAAGTAAAATTCAGTACTTTATTTATAAGTTAAAAAAATTTAAGCGTTTGATAAGTTAGTAAAAATGATTACTCCTATTTTAAAAGTGAAAATCATTTTTTGAAGAAAAAGTAAAACTATATCACTCTTCAAAATAAATCATGTTTCCTTAAAAGTACAACTCTAACAAACACAATCATAGTATATATAATGACTAATATCTTTAGATTACAAATTATATAAATTAAAATTATATATCACGGTATAATATTTTAAAATTTATATATCAATAAACTTAGTTGTTGAAATAACACACCTTTTAACCTTGAAATCTCATAGGGTTATACAAACAAATGAAATATTTTCTAAGTAGAACTTTTAGGCATAACCTTCAAATAAGGTAAGGGGAAAAAATACTTAGATTACCCTTATTTCCTTGTAAGTGCAGTTCTACTCAAAACTAACATTAACTTTGAAAATTGTAAGCCTGGTCCTGAAAATCAGCATTGGCTAAAAAAATCGGCATTGACTGGAATTGAAAATATAATTTTGTCCTTGAATTAGTTCATGGCTATTTTAGGACATTTTTGCCCCTAAAAAATATGGGCCCACATAAAAAACCTCAAATCCCAGTTCTCCATCCATGTATCAAACTTTTGTCCCTTTAATCCAAGAAAATTCATTTTTCGCCACCTCCAAACCAAATCTCCACCATCAATCCCTCATCGATCGCACTTCCTCCACCACCTCCCTCGTTGCCTCCTCTCTCGATGTCTAATATTTTTTCTCCAGACCCTTATAACCCTCTTATATGCCGCATCCACCAGTTCTGAACCCAAACTTCCCATCCTCAACATTGATCTCCACCATTCTCCAGTCCCCTCCAACCCCTCCTCTGCCATTTTAGAAAATCAAGTGTTACGAAGATGTGAGAACGTGAAGAATATATCAATATCTAAGAAGTCATAAATCTCCGACTTCAAATAGTTGTTGTCGGGCATTCGAAATATATCTAAGAAACTGGTAGCCTTTTGATTAAAGCAAGAAGGCCCGCATTCCATATATACCATGAATTCACCAAGTCTAAAAGGAACCTCATCACCATAGAGTTGGAAATTAGGGTTTTGATTGACTTCCGGTAAATCCACGACTTCACCGCTGACAACAAAATTTGACGCACAAATCAGGGCTTTGAATAATTTTTTGACAAATATATTTAATTTCTTGATTTTCATTCTAAATTAAAGAGCATCTTGCAAGAAAGGTGTCGAAAACGAAGGGTATTGTATGATGATTGGGGGTAATCGATTTCAAAAATATCCTTATTCGTTTCCAATCAAAAGAGGATTTTCAACGTTGTTGGATTAAGGCAATTTGGTCTTTCAACGGAGTCAACATGAGGATACTGAGATGGTCGCCTGATTTTAAGTCGAACACAGAATCTTCAATCATCCCTGCGGGGATTACAATTTGAAACATTTCATTGTACTACTACAATGTTGAGGCAATCCAAGCTATCGGAAACCAGGTTGGAAATTTTATCAACTGGATCTTGCCACTGAGAGGCTAACACAACCTTCTGCTCTCAAACTATGTGTGGAGGTGAATCTACAAGCTCAACTACCTGGCTTCATCAGGTTAGACTCAATCACTGGAAAATGAAAAGTACAATATATAATATGATAACATGCCCCTGTACTACACACATTGTAGGAAAATAGGGCATGGTATGGATAAATGTAGGATTCTGAACCCACACCTTTCCCCTAAGCCTAAGCCAAAACCGAAGTCGATAACTAAGAATGATCCCAATGTCATCTGGAAAGCCATAAATCACCCAAACAACACCTCTGGTACCACAACCTCTCATTTAAAAAAAAGAATTTGACAACAAAAACAAGTCCTTAGAAAGCAACCAGATGTTTGGACAAAATCACCAAAATCCTAGTCATAACTCTCAGACTGAGAATCCCACACCAACACCGAATTTAGAGGGAACTAAGAATATATCTCAACCTTTCTTACTACTTTGCAAATAGCAATCTGAACTGCCAGATTTTAAAAATTGCAAGCATCGAATATGAACTAATAGTCAATAGCAAAGCAAAGATCGGGCATCTAGAAATTAATGAGCAACAATTTGAAGAAAATGGTTCTAAGGATCAGTCACCGCTGACTCCAAACCCCATTCCAAGCAAGGAATATGCCAAAGACGGACTCACAGGTAAGATCCCCAATTTAATTGAGGATTTTACTGATCAATTTTCACCTTCTATCATAACTAGTCCCAAAAATGAGAACATGCTCAACATCCCGATGGATGAACAAGACACGGATGGGGATGATTTTGCTGATTGAAGTACTCAAGTGCTACAACAGGATGAGGTAAGTGTCTCAACTATTTATTTCAAGCCTATTAAATCTAGAAAAAGAGCCTTGTTCAACAAGATAAATAAAATGAACCTAAGGTTTTCAAAAAGCAAAAAAAGAGAAGGGATTTCCCTGATTAATAAGGAAGGCCATGAAAAAAATGTTTAACCTGGAATCTTCGGGGGATTGAAACATCACTGGATAGACTTAGAAACCTAATTAACATTCATAAAATTCAACTCCTATGTGTATTTGAGCCTAAGCATGGATGCTTATAGAAGGAAACTCCAGTTTGACAAAGCACACAACTCCCAAACTAATAACACTTTGGTTATTCTGGAATGATTGTTTTCAGATAACAATAGGAAAGCAAACCGACCAACTCACTGAAACAACCATTAGTCATCATACCCTGAATTGCAACATGAATACTGTTTTTATTCATGCTGCAACAAACATGAAGGATAGAAAAAACCTTTGAACAGACCTCCAACAAATAAATGGCCCTAACAAGCTATTTATAGGAGATTTTAGTGCACTCACATCAGTTCAGAAGTACAAAGGACCAAGTAACCCCAATGATAAGAGCATTATGGATTTTTCTAATTTTATTAATCATAATCACCTGATACACATCTTCACTGTATGAAACACTTTTACATGGTCCAATGGTCGATCTCCACCTACAATTGAAAGATTAGATAGAGGGCTAGTGGACAATGACTGGCTACATAATTTCCCAAATAGCTCAATACACACCCTAAATAGGCATACATCATACCACAGTCACATCCTCCTTACAATAGGTAGTAACATACCCCCTCACCCCAAGCCTTTCAGATTTCTGGATGTTTGGACAACCAGGAATGATCTCTTACAAATAATCCAAACCAATTGGACACTACCACTCCACAAAACTGGAATGGTTAAATTATTTTTAAAATTAAAAAGACTTAAATTTGAATTTAAAAATGGAACAAAGATAGCTTTGATGACGCAAATGGCAATATTGAGGCTGCTGAGGAGGCACTGAGACTTCAAGAAATAACATATGAAGCTAACCAGAGCACACAAGAACTAATAGAGCTTAAACATTAAAAAGCCGTGCTTTTAAAAACCCTAAAGGATGAACACTATTTTGGAAACAAAAAAGCAAAGCTTAAATGGTTAAAGGATGGCGATGAAAATACAAAATATTTCGGTGCCACTGTAAACCAAAGAAGGCCGAAACAAAACATTTCCAAAATTAAAAACTCACAGCGACAATGGACCGATAACTCCTTAGAGATAGATGAAGAAGCAATCCATTTTTATAGAAGCTTGTTACAAGAAGAAACAATAGATCACTCTAAACTTTTTCTAACACACTTCACAAACCAAATCCCTAAGATAGTCATACCTGAGGATAATCTAGCCTTAATGATTAAACCCACCATTCAGGAACTAAAGGTAATAGTGAATTCTCTAAATCAAAATGGAACACCTGTACCGGATGGCTATACTGCCACATTTTTCAAACTTAGCTGGGAGATTATATGCCAAGATGTCTTAGAAGCAACAGAGGAATTCATGAAAAAGGGTAAAATCCCTTCTGGAATAACCAGTGCATGGATATGCCTGATCCCCCAAAAAAGAAATTCATGTAACCTTCTTAGATTACAGACCAATTTCTCTCTCTAATTTCATTAATAAAATCTTCACAAAACTACTAGTTAAGAGACTAAATAATCGGATGCCTAAATTAATTTATGAACAACAGTCAGCTTTCATTAAGGGAAAAGAAATCGCAGATAATGTCATACATTTAAAGGAGCTAACCAGATTTTTAAATAACAAAAGAGGATCACCAAACTGCATTCTAAAATTAGATTTGGCCAAGGCCTTTGATAGGGTTAGGTGATATTTTTTTATCTGCATTTCTCTCTAAGTTTGGATTCCAGGATGATTTCATTAACATTATCATATCCAACCTTTCTTCATCTTGGCTCTCTGTATTAATAAATGGTAAGGCTGCATGTTTTTTCCAACCTACAAGAAGTATAAAGCAGGGAGACCCCTCCCCCCCTTCTTTTTAATATGTTTACTGAAGCTTTCTCTAGGAGCTTACAGTTTTGCTTTCTAAATGGGAAACTGAAAAATTATCAACTGCCTACTGGTTCTATTTCATTTTCACATCTTAGCTATGCAGATGGTACATTTTTATTTTTTAATTCCACTAGAAGCACTGTGGTTAGATTAAGATCTTTCTTGGAAGTGTTTGCACTTACATCTGGGCAAAAAATTAAATTATGATAAGAGTAACTATTTCATTAGTAACTCAGCTTCTAGAGCCCAGGAGCACCAAATAAGTAATGGACTAAGAATGAAGCCTGGTACTTTCCCATTCACATATTTAGGTTTCCCTATTTACAAAGGCAGAACAAAGGCTATACACTTCCAACCCCTTCTTGAACTCTATGGTAGAAAGCTTAAAAATTGGAAAAACATTTGGTTAAACATGGATGGTAGATTGACATTGATAAAATACGTGATGTACTCTATCCCACAACATTTGTGGGCTGTCATAGAACCCTCCAAATCCATAATCAAAGTGTTGAAAAGAAAGATTGCAAGATTTTTTTGGGAAGAAAGTCAAAATGGAAATAAAATATTTGGATCAGCTTAGATAGAATGTGTTTCCCACATGAACAAAATGGTTTGGGAATGAGGAAAATAACAGACATCGTTGACACTTTCTCTCTAAATCTCTGGTGGAAATTCCAATTGGGAATTACCCCTGGACACAGTTCTTGTGGTCACTGCCACAGAACAAGAGACATTCCCAAAAATGGAAGAAGATAATTAAAATGGACCCATTAGCACTCAACAATATAAGAGTATTAATTGAAAATGGCCTTTCAAATTTTATGACTTCTTACTGGACTGGCTTCGGACCATTGATAAACATGATTCCCCCATATACAATGCCTCTAGATTTATCAATTGTTGAGTTTGTAAATGACAAGAATGTATACATGCCTAAGCTTAATCACCTTAACCCTAACATCTTACTTTTTCTACAGGAATCTAAACTCCAACATGAAAGGCAAGATAGAATGGTTTGGAAACCAGCTAAAAATGATTTTTTTTCCTTTTAAAGCTGGTCATCGTGCTATTGCACAACATAGAGGTAACCTAAGATCCTTGAAGCGGGTTTGGAATTTTAAAATACCAAAAAAGGTCTCTGGATTTTAATGGAAGCTAGTGAATGTCGTGCTACCCTTTGATGATATAATGGTATTTTCAAACATCTCACTGTCTTCTAAATGCCTTATGTGTCACAATATGGATTCCATGTATCACTTTTTTTAACTCATGTACATTGGCACAACAAATATGGTGTGAGATTAACACTATTTTAGGTATTACATGTCTAGATTTTCAGTCCATATTCGATAGGTTGACATTTTATTGGTCTTTCAAAGGAACAACTGTCGTACAAACCCAGTTAGTTACCACCTTACCCTCTTTTGCAGGTTGGAATTTGTGAAAAGCTAGAAACAACTTTTTATTTGATGAGATAAAGCCTAACTTCATAAATATCATGAAACTTATCAAGGGTGACTTATTTCTAGCTTTCTTTTCAAAACCATCTAACCAATTTTGGGTCACAACTGATATTGTCCCTAAACTGAACAGACCTAAGAAGCCTCAAATCATGATAGTTAAATGGATTAAGCCTTCATGTCAAATTAAAATTAATGTATATGCTTCCTGGGTAAAAGGAAGGGTCTTTTGTAGAATTGGGGTGGTCATAAGAAATTCACAAGGGAACCTGATCAATACTTGAGTCTGTTCTGAACCAGTTACCAGTAGTTTCCATTCTGAAATACTCGTTGTTCTAAAAGGATTTCAAATGGCAACAAATTTGGGTCATAATCAGTTCATCATTGAAACTAATAGTACTCATGTATTTAAATGCATAAAGGATCCATACAAATCCCCATGGCACCATTTTGACATTGCACACCACCTGCACATATCCCTAACTAAATTCCAGATCTCTCATACACTGTGAGAAGGGAATCAGGTTGCGGCCTGGTTGGCTAAACAAGCTGACAAAGGAAAATTAGAGTGTTATACACTAATGTATACCCAACTAGATCAGAAAATAAAAGGTTTGCTACACTTGGATAGGCTGGATGTGCCAAACATACCAGTACTATGAATGGATATTGCTGATAAAACTATTTGCAGGTCACACTTTTGGTTCAAACAAAGGAGAAGAACTAGCTCACAAACTGAGCTGGATTTTCAAACAAACTCGAGCAGAGCGGATGAAAGCGAGACACATATCTATATGATTATACAAGATCGGAAGAGTGCATACACCTGGAGATATCATCTACAAAAGACTATAAGGAATTTTGGGACACACATAAGTCCACCCAAACATAGGAACAAATTGAAATTTTGGCCAGTGTTTAGTACTAACACATGGGGTGGAGGTGTAAACACTGGAAACATTTCCAATATCTTCCTTTGTTTGCTTTCTCATTCTGTAAATCAAAAGATGAAATGGCAACTATCTTGGCTTTTGAGTCTCTTTTGTAATAAGTCAATTCAATCTTGACCAAATCTATTGTAAAAACTCTATCAAAGTATTTGGCTAGGATTGGGGACCCTAATAAACGTCCCTCCCATTAATATGGGTTTTGATATAAAAAAGTATGATGATTGCAACATGAGCACTAGAACATGAATCTTGAAATTCTTGGACCTTTTTGAACAAAATCGCGTGCTTTATTTTAGAAACACAAATGCTTTTTTGGAGTTTTATTGATCTTTTTTTAACAAAGTGGCTTACTATTTTATGTTTTGCCTTGATCGATTAGAAAGAGTAGATGGTGGGTTTGGAGTGACAAAACAGACATTTTGCATTTTGTGCACTTTGTTATTTTTAACTAAAGGGTATTCCAGTCTTGCCATATAAAATCAGCGAGAACCATTGTTAACTAGTCCTTCAAACAAAGCGAGGATTATATTTGCACTAAAAACAACGAAAATTATAATTGTACTTATCAAAGAATTAAAACTTATATTAGCACTTATTTCTAAGATAAATTATATGGTGTTGGTACAAATAAATGTGCATTTTAAATTATGTGATTCATGTAACGTGTTTTTTCATTTTTATAAATCACACACAATATGTCCTCTATTTTATTATGTTTGACATGGTAGTTTTAGATAGTGTTTTTTAGATACGTTAAATTGTATAGATGTAATTGAATGTGAAGAATAAAAGAGAGTTGAAAATGATTATATTATATCATTAAAGAAGTATATCGATCTTAAAGCTCAAATTAAAATTTAAAATTAAAGTTTTAAAAAAGAACGTTAGCGGATTTTTTTTTGAAGATCTTTCATAAACATAAATATATGAAACTACTTACAATAACTGACACATAAAAAATATAATAATTTAGAAATCATATGTTACGACGATTATAACAATATTTCATATGATAATGGTATATGGCTAAAGTTCGATAACTTTGACTAAAAAAAGAATTGGTGCAGATTTGGTGGGAGGGATGGAGTACATTAGGGGTGTAAACGAACCGAGCCGAGATCGAGTAGTGGTGTGCTCGAGCTAAAAAAAATATACTATGTTCGTATTCGAGCTCAGGAAATTTATCTCGATCTCGGGCTTGATTGTTTGTGATCTGCTCGAACTCGGTTCGTAGCTTGATCTTATTCGAGCTTGAACTTGAGAGAGATTGGCTCGTTGAGCTCGTTACCTTCGAACGAGTCAATACAACCCTCTAATTTAAGAAAAAATGTAAATTAAATATAATATAGTTATGTAGGTACAAGCTCGTAAAACTTGATGAGACTATCGGAAAAAGGAAGAATATCGTGAGCTCTTCTAATAATCGAACTAGTTCAAACTCGACACATGTTCGTCTAGATTGAGTTCGAGTCGAGGTTTTGCTCGAGATGTTTGCGAGCTTTTTACGATCGATTCGTTTACACCCCTAACTACAAGTAGTATCGGGCCTACTCGGGTTCATAGTTTCCTCTCACACTTGACACGCCCATTCATTTGCTTTAACCGGCGATGGCACCAGTAGAACTAAGGGAGGCGAGCCGGGGCGGCCAAGGCTATACTGTTCATTCCCGCCCCTGCAACCCCCGCCCATCCCAGCCCCTGCTACGTCACCGGGGGCAATGTCGTCAACGCCGTGAGATCCAGCTCCGCGTTGGTCACCACCTAGTCACCTACATAAGATGATAAAAAAAAAAGATCGTCAATCGCTGGCGATACTGTGTGTGATTACTAATCGGCAACACAGAACAAAAAGGTGGAGGATAAGGTCCACGGCGGCGGCGGAAATGGGAGTGAGTCTCTGGAAGATGTTTTGAGGGTTTTCATGGCGAAGGAGTTTATGGGCAATCGTTTTGCGGATGATTTATTACTTCCCCATATTAATTATGCCTACCGAAAAACCAAGTAGAAGTAGAACTAGTGATCTAATTCATGTTTAAAGTTGAAGACACTTTGAATCTTTTAATGTTTTTCTTTCTGTGGTGTATGTGAAGAATGTTGTTCTAGCTTTGGTTTTGAGAAATGCAGACAATTTGTTTTTCCCTCTTTCTGCCATTTTCCTGAAAAAATGAAAGAAGAATGAGTAGCTATATTTGATCGATTTAGTTTAATCATAAAAATATTTGTTTTTACTAGTTTAAAATTAAATTATAATTATTACTTTATTAGGATGACAAAATCTTGGAAAAAATCATCTTTCCGTAAATGGTAAAAGGTCTTAGTTGCAATATTAAAAATTTATTATGCAACGTGTAGTAGTTATAAAGTTTATAGCCCGAATCATGCAACCCGAAAATTTTATCTTTATTTCTTCTAAGTTGCACTTTAAACCTTGGTCTTTCCATGACTTATGGAAATACCATCTTTCAA
>JAULKK010000002.1:1826771-1839926 GCA_032355705.1 Rubia peregrina | reverse complement strand
CTACCATATTTGGGCGGATATGAGCTTCTTCTCCGTCTGGGAAGGCCAACGTCCCGCCAGCTTCTCCGGGAAGGCCAACGTCCTGCCAGCTTCTCCGGGAAGGCCAGCGTCAGCTTCTTCTTCGCTCGTTGATATGGTCACGCTTGAACTCATTCTCCAATTTCTGGCTCGATAGGCCGTCTCTGCACCGATCAATTCCAGTTAACTACTAAAGCAACTAAAAAGGGAAAGAAAAACTACAAGTAGGGTGGGGGAGGGGTCGCGTGGTGGCAGCGGCCCCTCAGGCAAGGGTTCTGTTTGTTTTCTTCTTTGGCTTCTTGGGGAAGGAGAAGGAAAATTTACCTCACCAATTGAGCCCACAACTAAATCACTTCATTCCCCCCCCCCCCAAACGGTTGAAACCACTCCATGGACCCACTTAATTCTCTTTATCATACTCATTAATTTTACCTTTAATATTTAATTCAAATAAATTTACCTAACAAAATAAATTAAAATGTGGATGTACCTAACAAAATAAAATGAACCATAGTTTAAAAGTACCATATATTTTTTTGTAAAGAATGTAATTTTAATTTTTAAAAAGAACCAAAATTTAATTTAATTTTAAAAATAAAAATTACATTTTTTGGATTTTTAAACAGCACAAATTTTTTTTAAGGATTTTAAAAACTCTAATTTTTTAAAATAATTGTCGGTTGAGACACCACCTGATTTTAAAATAAGGTGGTGCCACGTGTCCTAATAAGGTTTTGAAAATGTTTTAAAAAGAGGAGGACACCAGCGCCACCACGTGGCTCAACCATAGGGTGCCACATGGTACCCTTGGTAGGAAAAAAACTGCACAAAAATATGGGCTAGGACGCATATGGGAAGGCGTTGAACTCAACGCTGGGAGCGGGCTCAGCTTACCCAGTCGGAGGAGCGGGGTGATTCAATGGAGTCCGCTCCAAAACCCCTATTGTAGGGATTTTCGGTCTCAGTTCGGGCTCAATTTTTAATCGAGCTCTTCTGAGCCCTCACTGGACATCCCTAAACATCAATTGTGGGAAAAATATTTTAAAATTCATAGCTCGATAATGAAAGAGGGATACAATGATGAAGTTAGACATAGGAAAAGACACAACTTTAATAAAAAGAAGAAGTGGATTTGAACTTGGGGAGGCCCATCCGCCATGTACTTCCTTTCATGCACAGCTTCATCTTTTTTGCCGTTGGATATGAATTTCAAATTTAATGACATTACGGTAGTGTGGGCCCTTTTGATGTACTGTAATCTGTAAATAAGACAATGAGTGTAGGTACATCTGATTAGTTTATTATTCTAGACATTTTTAAAAGAGTAAAATTCTTACATGATCCTCGTTTTTTTTAAAAAATGTAAATATAATTCTCAATTTTTTAAAGTGCTGATATACTCATTATCAGACAAAATATGTAAATTTGTATACGAATGCCCGCTTAGAATATGAATGGGTACAACTACACTTTAAAAAACTCGGAGTTAGATTTGTATATACCAAAAAACTCAGGATTACATAGTACTTCGTTCTTTTTACAATACAATTCTCAATAAATTTCCTTCCTTTGGTAAATTTTCTCTTAATATACAAAAATGATATAATTGGTTCCCACCCCTTTCAACAAAAATGACACTCTTTGAAAGTTACGTAAAATGACAAAGAATAAGTTGTAAATTTTTTCATAATGTTCTCTTTAACGTCAACAACTTTTAGACTGGGCTCATTGTTTTCCCCAAACATCCATATTTTTCACTCTTGTTCCATGACAAATCAACACGAGTCAAAAACAAGAAGCGACACAGCAACTTCGGTGGCTGCGATGGTGCTTCACGGGGACGGGGACGAGAGGGCGAGGTGGGTTTGAGGTGGTGGGGTGGTTGTGCGATGGTGAATTGGCGGTGGACAGGTTTGACGAGGAGCGGGTGTGGCAAGGTTTTTGGCAGTGGTGACAGAGTACGGCTGGTGAGGTTTGACGATGAGTGGGTGTGGTGAGATTCCTAGCAGGGGGTGGTGAATCGAGGGTAGAGGGGGTGGTTGTGCAGTGGCGCGGCGGCAGAGGAAGAAATTGAGCAGCCACGTCACAATTAATTTGTTCTAAGGGGGGTATTTTTGTCATTTTCGTTTCTGGTCATGCCTGAATTCACTTGGTCGATGTCAGAATTATGGGGTTTGGCTATATCGGCACAAATTTTTCAATATTTAGGGTTAGATTGACACATACAATAATTAGTTAGGGTTAAATTATCACTTTCTGAGATTGCAGGGTTATATTGATAATTTTAACCTAAAGTTAGAGTTATAAATGTATTTTTCCCAAAAAAATTATACCATTTGATCCAGGATGGATGGAGACTACTGAAATCAGATGATAAAACAGCTAATTCTCAACGATTTCAATTTTGTGCTTTTCAAATCTTGTTTTTTCCCTTCAATTTAATAGCTTACAAATCAGTTTTAAGAAAGATTATGTCTATTGACAATTTGTTCATAAGTTATGAAAAGTCCAAGATTTAAACGGAAAATTAAAATAAATTAAGATAATTTTTTGGGTTGCATTAATCGGGTCATAAACTCATAACTACTGCACGTTGCACAATAAAATTTTAATATTGCAACTAAAACTTTTATCTTTTTATAGTTCTAGTTCAACCTTGTCTTTCCATGTATCTATGAAAAGTGGTATTTTCCAAAGTTTTACCTTAAAAAATATTTAATAACATGTAACCTTAATATTACTATGTTTATTACATTTATTTTAAACTTAATTCATTTTAACAAAAAATAAATGAAAATAATCGAGAACTAGAAAGTAAGTGGACAAATTAACGAGCCATCCAAACATATAGGGGACTATCTGTCACCATATATGAAGCAAGAGTACTCCATCTAGTTTTCTAACATTGGATCAGTTTGACTGCAAAAAAATTCAAGGCATGTTTGATTATCAATAACTTTAATTGCATACAATAACGCACGTCATATGTGGTATCTTTGGATTCTCCGTAACATATAGTTTCTAAATAGTAAATTTTTATAATCGTTATTATATGAAATGAAAGTTATTGGTGGTCAAACATGGATTGATTTTTTTATAGAAAAAATGAAGACAAGAAATCAGAAGGGGTACAATAATGAATTGAACAATATTTGGAAATATACTCCAAACATCGAATTGAACACCTACAAAAGACTAATCCTTCAGTTCAATTCAAATTATAGAACTACTCCACTATATATGGAGTAGAAGTTTTTTTATTTTAGTTTTAACTTACTAAATTTTGATCATATATTTAAATAATTATTTAAACAAACATATTATTGTATGTGGTATTGTTGAACTTGTCATAATAAGTAGTTTATAAATATTATTTTTATGTGCCACTATTACACATGATTAAAAATATCAACAATTTGAAAACCGTGAAAAGACTTCTGTACAATTTGAACTGACATGGAGTAAGTATTAATTATCATGGAGTAAATTTGTTTGAAAGTCCTACATTGGTGGTTGACAAAGTATTTCTTTAATATATATATATATATATATGATCATGTATCCCTCTACATAGTACCAATTAGTTTTATGATAGAAAAAATCACGTTATCTTAATTGTACACTACTACTTATTTAGGTAAAATAGTACTCCTAACTGATAGAACTAGTTATTAAAACATGTGGCTGTGGGAACTAGTACTAATTGATACACCCAACGATTTTGTTTATTCAATCTTAGCATGCAATTGCGAGGAAAGTGTAACTTTGTCTTTGATTCTCTTCAGCTTCTAACTTCACCATATTCTCATTATGATTTGCAAAATGATTCATTTTGCCAGCCGGGGACCAGCTATAGCTAGAAGATTCCATTCAATTGTTGTTTTCACCAATTGCTAGTTGCGTACTTTTAAAAAAATCCATACAAACAATCAATTACATATTAACATGTTAATCTATGATCTAATTGGGAGACCATCATTGAATCTGTTGAACCTCAGTGGAGCCTGAAACTCCATCCATTTGAATATCTAGGGACGCCCTCCTGAAAACACTCAAATGATGCACCACCAACGAACCACCATCACCAAAACTGAAACCACCACAATCTCACCATCATTAATTGGGAAACCACAACGGGACCACCGATATGGTCCTATGACACTTGGTAATCTCCATCAAGAAATTGATCTAATATTCACAATTCCCGGTGGGTGTGTTTTGAACCATGAACCTCTCAGTTATAGAGAGTGTGACTTACCACTAAACCAGACCCAATTCACACTAGTTGCAAACTTTATCATAAGTGAATTGGTACTACGCGGACTTGACCAATAATATAGATGAAATTGTAAGTTGGTGAACTATCGATATGAAACTCTAAGACATTCCTTCCCATGCATTGGCGTTATTCAGCACACGGACGTGGTTACAATGGAAATATACGTCCACTGGACAAACCCTAGACCAGAATACCATATTAGATTCATGAACTTTTATCATAAAATCAATCGACACTATGTAGAAGTAACTCATGCCCTTATATATTGGGCTATAAATTTGCTCTAATATAATATCTGAACTATAAATTTGTCCACCTCCAATTCAACTACTCCCTGCGTCTCAGTTCAAATTGCACGCTTGTTTTTTTGACACTATTCTCTATCAGAATTTGACTCTATATATAAATAGGTATATGAACAATAATATTATTATATCTCATACTGTTGAATTCATCGTAACAAACAGTTTGTAAATATTAATAACTTTTTATTTGCCGTTATTATACATAGATGAAAGATGAGCCTCTAACTATCTAACCCTCTTTTAATCTTCTAAAACTGTCCATGGTTTAATTGAATCTTTATCAATACTGGCACGTTTAGGAATTATGTAACGCTTGATTGAAATGGTGACTTTTCAAGAATTGCATGATTCATAACGACATTTAATTAATTTTTCCCGGCTATTGATTGGGGTCAAATATCATGCGCACATGCATCATTTGAGAATCAAGCACAAACATGTGACACAACATTACATGTCCCAAATTGTAGATATACTTTTGTCCAAATTGATGTATCAATCATTTGGTTGGTTGCATTGCCAAATCCTAAAACAGTTATTTCATTATGTAAACATATAATTCTAATTACAAATTAATTTAAAATAATTCTAATTTAATTTAAAGACAAACTATTTTGTTAAGTATAAATATATGAGATGGTCTCATGTGATCCAGTCTAAACTTAACGCATGGGCTTTTATGAAATTCTAACTATATTCTAACTTCAAAGACCTATATTTAATAATTTTACAGGAATCTATCTCCAATTATTTTACAGGGACCTAACGCTAATATTTTTCAGGGTTTTTGTCCATTTTCCCCATTATTTTCTCACCATCTCCAAAATAAATAAAAATGTTTTAAAAAATACAAAAAATTAATATGATCAGCGATATGAAAATTATAAATATCAGCAAAAAATAGTAGAACATCAACGAAAAAATCATAAAACATCAACTAAACATTGTAGCAAAAATATATAAACAATTAAATAAAACAACAACAAAATATTTAAAAACAACAATTTTTTTTAAAAAAAACCCTCAACTACAACTAACAAAAAAATCAACTGAAAATCATAAAACATCAACAAAGCTTAAATGATCAGTAACCTAAAACTCATATGGAAAATGAAAATTATCAACTTGAGAGGAAAAAAACTAAAAACTTGATCAAAATAGTTATGATACCTCAAGAGTATAAATTATCCACTCTTAAAATATAAAAAAAACCAACATTTTTAATTAAAAAAACTACAAATATCAAACTACATCACGCAAAAGTCACACACATCAATTCTGAACACCTGAATCTCATCCACAAAATGAAAACATCAATATAAGAAAAAAAAGCACTATAAACATCAACTCCTATTACCAAAACGTCAGCCATAAATGGGGAAAAAACCAACATTAGAAAATTTATTTAAAAAACTACAAATATCAATCCATATCACCCAAAAACTGCAAAACATCCACTCATATGAATTAAACATCACACGAATAATGAAAAACATCAACATAAGAGAAAAAAACTACAAACATTATTTTTTTTAAAAAAACTAGGGTGCCTCAAGAATAAAAATTCTTCAAAAAGAGAGAGAAGAGTTGGTGGGATTTGAACCCATGTCACTAACCTCAAAGCCTAGAGCACTAACCGCTACACCAAAGACTCTTATTGAACATACACTTGATCAAATAAGACTAGATTTTTTTGGTCTCCAACCAAAGACTCTTTTGGTCCCCAGTCGCAAAACCGCGTACATCCAACATCCAACAACCCCCAAATGATTTGTTTGGTCCCCAAACCAGTTTCCGGGTGGTTTTCCATCAATGCAGGTGCAAGTGACCGGCACGTCCCATTTTATTCCGATATGCCCAGGGGTAAAATCATAATTGTACTAATTAAAATAATATTCTAATTCTAATTCTAATTTACTTAACTAAAATAATTTCGTCACATTATTTTAATTAGTAAAATTACAATTTTATCCCCGGGCATATCAGAATAATATGGTACGTGCTGGTCACATGTGCCTACATTGATGGAAAACCGTTCGAAAATGGGTTTGGGGACCAAATAAATCATTTGGGGTTTGTTGGTTGTTGTATGTACGCGGTTTTGCGACTAGGACCAAAAGATGATATTTCAATATATGTTGGGGACAAAAAAATAATTTAGTGGTCAAATAATATTATACCTCGATATACACATCAAGAACGTACATTCTTCAAAATAAAAGTCATAGAGAGATTCGAACCTCAATTCTCAAATCTCAACAACAAGAGTACTAATGACTAGACCAAACAATCATCGTTGATAAAAAATGTTAGTCAAGTAAATCTTAAACCTCACCAAATCTTTGAAAAAAAGTAAAACACAATATTAAATCTCACCTCTCACACACCGAAGCTCAGCTTCGTCGCTGTCGCCTGCGCGTGTAAGCACACACGAGCTTCTTTTTCACTGAGGCACGTGGATCTCACGCACCTCAAGGAAAATAACAGCTCATTGTCGCTTGAAGAAAACCCCAGTCGCCTAAAAATCGCAGTGCATCGTCTGAAAACCACAACGCCTGGCCTGAAAACCTGAAGGAAACCTTAGCGCCTCGCCTGAAAACCTTAGCGCCTCGCCTCGCTTGAAAACCTCAGTTGCCATAAGGAAATCGCAACGCCTCGCTGTCGTCGTCACCAACGCCTCGCAATGTGCTCGGGCGTCGCTCCACTTTGTTTCACAGATCCGTCAATAATCGCCACCGCGAACCAGAAGAAGAATAAGCACGACAACAACATCTAATTGTAGAGCTTAGGGTTTTGTGGCATCGAATTGCAGAGAATTCCGGTGAGATTCCGGTGAAAACCGGCAGAAATTTAGTGGTACTGTCGGCCTGAGGCGGTTTCCGATCAAAGAAGTAGAAAGAAAGAAAAATGAAAATTGTGATTTTTTGTGATATACTCCCTCCGTCCCACTCTAAATTGATTATTTACTTTTAAAAAGTCAAAATTTTAAATTTTGACCATAAATATAAATTAATATATAAAGAATAAATATATCATGTGAGATATTGTTAGATTTGTCTTAACATTAATTTTTTAAACATTAATTTTTATAGGGTATTATTATAAGTAACTAGAGATATTTACGGTCAAACATGCTCATTGAAACAGTGAAAAGTAAATAAGTAATTTAGAGTGGGACAATGAGAGTATATTGTATTTTTTTATAATTGCACAGTATGTCCCTAAATTTATCAGCATATTTTTAAAAAACTCCACCCCAAATGACACTTCTTATAATTGCACAATAATCTCTAATTTAAAATTTAGTTTGCCTAAAATAATACTTTGCGTAAATACATAATCCAACTAGTAAAATACATTGCGTGAAACATTATTTCACTATAAATTGACATGACATAGTACAATTAATTTCCAATAGTACAATTCATTTTTGTTTTCTTTCATAAAGCTGAAATTGGGCCAAGCGAAATAAAAACGCGGACATTACTTCGATGAAGACGGTGGCGATTCTTTTTTGAAAGCCCAGCGGGGCCCATAATACCCAAATGACAATTCTGTACAACTCAGTCGGGCCCATTCTTCAAGAAAGAAGGGCCCCAGTTTCCCAGTCAACCTGTAAACACCATTATGAAATTCCAATTAAACCCACAGATAAAACCTTCTGTCCTCCTTCCCAAAGTACCTCCTGTGGTCCCCACTCGTTACCCTTCACCGGCTGAACCGGTCACCCGCCAGCAAGCAAGCATTTACTAATTCCATTCCGTTGTTTCCCTCTTTCTTCTCCTCTTCTCTCTCTGCACAGAATCACACACACAACACACCGCCGTTGTGTGTTTTCCTGAACAAGAAGTACGGCCGGAGAAGAAGAGAACGCGGTTTTAAATAAGGAGTATAAGCGTTGTGCTTCGGCACGCTTTTGATCAATGGCGAAGCCGTTGTTTAACCAACGGCGAAAGCTCTCCAACTCCCCCGCCGGCGGTGGTGCTAACGGTCTGTCATTCTCAGGAAATGACGCGTACGACGGCATTTTCTCTTCCGCTGCTGGACTCAAACCTAAGCTTGGAGCTGCTGCGGCGCCGCCGGGGAGGAAGGTCGCGGTGGAGGACTTTTCGGAGATTTTTGGTACGAGGAATGGAAAGCGTGGTGCTTCGATTCCGGTGCTTGACCTTGATGAGCTTGATGCTACGAATGGGTGGGGTGATCTCCGGAGCTCCGGCAGGAAGGTGGACTACTCGGTGATTTTTGGCGGCGGGAATGAGGCGCCTCTGGCTGTGCCGGCGTTTGAGGAGCTGTTCAAAACTAATGAAGCTAAAGCTAGGTATAGATGTTTTGAAACCTTGATTTTTCAATTATAATTTTTGATTGGTTGTCATTTGTGCTTTCATGATTATAGATGGCTACAGTAATTTATTAGCTTTTGCATTTGTTGATGATTATTCATAGCAACCTGCATTTGCCTTGTGGAATAAAAGCACTTTTGAGAATCATGGTGGAAAGCGGGTTTTATTAAAGTTTATTTTGATTTGCTTAGCTGTGGTAATTAATATGTATGGTTGTGTGTTGTGGCCTTAGAAGACTGCTTGGGATGGTGATGATAACTCTCTGACAAAGCTTTACAATTCTGATTTGTTTTGATATGAATTTATGTCTTGCGATGATCTATGTAAATCATTTGTTTTGGTTTTGGCCTTGGATTAATAACTTTTATCGTGCCATTAATGTTTGATTGATATTTGAATGCGAGGCGGAGATTCTATTTGTGGATGCTGAGATCACTAATCCAAGTGTGAAGTTTGGAAAGTTGGTCTCGAGTCAATAATATTGCGCATGGTTTGAAAATTTATTTCATTTTTTTTAGTCGCACTAGTTATTTTATTGTGAATCTTGTCGTCTTTCACCATTTTATGGTTTGATTGGTGGTTGTGCTTAGTGATTGTGCAACTTGTCGTTTTTTGACAAGTTGTGCATTATTTTGTCGTTACCTGGGATATCGATTTTATGATTTTAGTTGTTTCCCAATTACAATGTTTTTCGCCACTTGCATTTATGATTCTGCATGCTTCGTTTGGCCAAATGCTGTCCAATTGAAACCTTATATATTGTGAATGTGGATTCGTGTGTTTTTTTGAGCTCAGGGATAGAGGATTCGAAGTTAAAATGCATACACTATAATTACGCATCTTAGGGTTGCTTGTATACTGCTAATTTTTTGTGCTGAAGTTTAAGACATGTTTCTATTACCTTTTGGATCCGTTAGGCTTTTCCCCCCCTCATCATTTGAAACTTTCCTGTTTGCTCTATGTTTTTTAGGAACCCATCCGGAACTGGATCTCCTCTAAAAGGATCAGACCGGTCCAGGTCTTCTGAAAACATTAAAAGGAAGGGGTGTGAATCATCCGATCAGATGTTGGATAGTGGAAAGCAGTTTAATATGTCTTATCATAAGATTGGGCAGCGAAGGAAAGATGTTTTAAAAGGGACAACACACATAACTCAACTTAATGCTGTTCCTGGCTTTACTTATGTTATTGATGAAAGCGTTCGTATGCGAGAATCTCAACAGAAAAAGGCAATGCCTCCAGCTCAAACAGAAGTCGATCGTAGCCAGAGCACCGCAGAGAGTCTTCAAAAGGCTGAACAGGATAAGGCGGGGCCTCCAGTTAAAGCGGAGGTAAACAGTCAGAGCCCCGGTAGAGACAAATTTGATGGAAAAGTTGGGGGAAGGACCAAATGGCAGGTTCCCACCATAAATGCTTCAGAAGGTGTAGAGAAACATAAAGTTGAAGATAACAAGGATGCTGATTATTCGAAAGACAAGTTGTCAAATACTAATGATTTTGGCCTGAAATCTCATGTTTCTGTAGAGCCTTCACAGTCTGGTTATTCAGCTAATAAAAAAGAAAGCATGGGGCAACATAAGTGGTCAAAGTTACCAAGTTTTGGTCTTAAAGCCGACACATCTGAAGGCAGCAGTGGCTATGCAACTCCTTTCTCTGAGGAGGAACTTGATGCGAATTCGGCTGCCGCTGCTTCCATAGAAGCTTTGAAAAAGGCCCTCGAGCAGGCACAAGAAACCATAAGAATTGCAAAAGAAAAGATGGAAAAGAAATCACGCTCTAGAGATAGCTTGAAAGCTACTAGTAGAAGTGGAACAAATTGTGCTCAGGAAGCGAGCAGTCCTAGAGACAGCAATGTCATGGAAACATGTAAAATCGCAGAAAGTGAAGGTCAAGATCCCATCAAATTTGAAATGGAAATTAAGTCTGGACACGAAGGAAGTGAGTTCTCGGAGAAAGAAAAGCCTGCTACTAGAAGACATACTGATGGAGAAAAGGATAGTGAGAGTGTTGAGGTAGCTGGAGACAATGGAGTGGCTACGTGGTTTTCTCAACTGCTGAACAATGGAAAGCAGAAAATGGCAGCTTTGGCCTCTGAGCTCGTGGTTAAGAAAAATAGCGGATTGCAACCTGTGAGTGAAGATATAGACTATGTGGAGATAAAGCCAGCTAAAATGACCTCAGAGAGTGTTAAGAAGGTGAGTGATATTGATAGATATACAGATGCCCAGCTGAATGTTCATGGAAAGTCAGAGGATTCGGAGAGAAATATGGACAGTTCTGGCGCATCACAGTGTGTCAACGATGACAGACCAAGCGAAACTCTAATATTTTCTGAAAAAGAGGAAGTAGCCATGAGCAGACAGCAGAATTTTGATAAAGAGGAAGGTGACAAGGTAAACCCTGAGCACTATCACAAAGCCTTTAGTGATGTACAGTTTGAGCTTCCCGAGTTGGGGACAATTTTACTGGAAAGTGATTTACTGAAGGTTGAGGAAAAATCTTTTGAGCGGGAAACAAGTAGACTCGATGATTTCTCTGTCAGGGATGGAGATAGTGGCATGGTAGATGAAGTAGTAAACAGGAAGGAACAGGAAGAGTATCATCCTGTGGTGGATTATGAAGATGTGGGCAGGGTTAACGAAGGTGATGAGCCAGATCAGGCAGCTGACTACATGAGTGATGGAAAGAGACCAGAAGTTGACCTTGGGGAACGGTTGGAAAGTTATGATAAGGAAGAAAGTGATGGGAAGAGATTAGCTGAGACTGATGAAGGAGAAATGAAGAGTGATGGGAAGAGGTTAGCTGAGACTGATGAAGGAGAAATGAAGAGTGATGGGAAGAGATTAGCTGAGACTGATGAAGGAGAAATGAAGCAGTTGTTGTCAGAAAAGGAAAGTTTGCAGAAAGAAATTGATGGAAAACCTGCAGGACCTCATAAAAAGGAAGACTCAGATAGCAGAGTTAATGGTAATAGCTCAGAAAGTCAGAAGATAGAAGTGAATGAAGAGCTCCAAGAATGTGGAGGAGAATCCAGGGACAGTTCTTTTTATGCTGTTCACGATCAGAGTTTTGATGCAGCTAATGCCTATGGAGGTGCCAATTTATTTGATTTCCAGAATACCTGCATAGCTGTGTTAGGAAAAATGAGTGAGCAGACTAGTAGACTGGGAATTAGAGATTTGGAAGAGAAGGGAGATCTTGCATGGTCTAGAGAGGAATCTAGTCAACAGGAAAGCAGAAATAAAGAAGGGGTGGCCGACAATGTGGAAATTACTGAACAGCTGACAGAGTTGGACGGGGAAGCAAAAGCAGAACTTTCAGTTGAAGGGCAATCTAATTTGGTTGGAGAGGATATACTAGGAATGTCTTCTATGTATCATATCAACGATGAAATGAACATTATGAAGAGCGTAACTCAGGATGTTTCTACTGCTTCTGGTTCAACTGTCAAAACTGCAACTTTTGACTTCATAAGCATGCTTCATGAATCACAACAATCAAAAAACTTGGGGAGGAGTAGTTTCAGTAGCCGTGGCACTGAGCAGGGTGTTATAGAGGATGAACGTGCATCCGAGACTGCTGAGTGTAAGAATTCATCAACTTCTGACTTCAGTGGCATGGATGAACAAACACAAGTTAATGAAAGTGACAGGAAATTTGCTTGCAACTCGGATGATTTGGATGGTTCAATTCAGGAAGTACATGGGCAGTATCATATAGAAGAAAGTGACGGGAAATTTGCTTGCAACTCGGAAGATTTGGATGGTTCAATTCATGAAGAACAAGGGCAGTATCAAATTGAAGAAGGTGGCAGAGAATCTAAATCTTCAACTCATGCTGAATCTGAATCTGAATCTCAAGGAAGTGCAGAAAATGGCGATGGGGATGGGATTGCTTGTGACAAAAACATAGAAGAAGATAGTTCTCAAAGAGATGATAAAGAACAAGAGTGGGTTCAGAATGAAAAGGATTCAGAAACTTCTCAATTTTCAGGGTCAGATGACGTGGAAACTGATTCAGATGGTAAAACAGACCGAAGTTCAGAAAATTGCGAGGAGAATGTTAGTAGGGCAGCTATGAAAAAGGAAAAGGAAACTGGAGAAACTCTGCAAAAGGAAGGGGTGCAAAAGGACGATGTTAAAAAAAGTGAAGTGAAGAAGAGGGATGTAAAACGGGAGAGAGATAGAATGGCTGTTGATAGAGCAATTCGTGA
>JAULKK010000002.1:1785499-1801973 GCA_032355705.1 Rubia peregrina | reverse complement strand
GGTTGTGAGAGACTACTTGATAGCTGCAACAGCAAAAGATTTGAGTATGATGCTTAGTTTCCGTCCCCATCATCAAAACAGGGATGTGGATTCTTCACATGGCGTTGTCTTTCTGAAATCTACCAAGCAAAGTTTTGATTACAAGGTGGCTCTTTTACTTGTCTGGTCTATGTTTTGATTGTGTTATTCTTCCTATTAGTCTATAGATCCCAAAGGAATATCCCATTTACAGCTGTTAATCATCAATCGGTGTTTATTTTCTCTGCACTACATATATCCATTATTAGTTATTGATCTCAGTAAATTTGGATCTCTGATTCTGAGTGGGATTTCTTTAAAAAGATGTGCAGTATTGAATCTCTCTATTTTATGATATATGATTTTATCACTTATATTTAAGCTTTGGATTCTAATGAGATTTGTTTCACCATCATTTCTTCCAGGCACTGTGTTGATGCTAATTTACCATCCACAGCTTCTACAATGTGTTTTTCTCATTTTAATTTTTTCTCAACTAGGTATCTTTCATTGATTTGGATATGAAACCTTTACGAAAAATGGAGTATTACTATGAACTAGACCAGCAGATAGTCAGATTCTATCTTCAGATGGCGGACTCAGTCTCTCCGCTCCCACACAGAGCAGTCAATGGGAAAGTGTCAAATTCAGAAGAATCTTTTTCAATATGAGATGCTTCTCCTGCTGAAGTACTGCAGGTATTAAATCATTGCTGACAATCCTTTGTGCTTCGATGTCAAGGTTGATTGTTCTGTTAATATGTCCTTGTTTGGCCTTTTTCTGCGTCTATGAAGTCTTAGAATTTTAATTGTGGGATCCTTATGAACTTCATTTGGCATTCCCTGCTATCTGACTTGCCCAATACCACCACGTTACTAATTATTTGGTTAGCATATTTAACTGCATTTGTGTATCCTTTTCCTCCAGTTGTGTTTGCGTACGTTTGAAAAATGCATCAGTTATTCTGTATTTCACTCGGTGAAATGATTGTTCCATTTCTCATAGATAGAGGTTGATGGCATACAAAAGAGACATATCATGAATTTCCTCCCCCCACCCCACAAAGAAAACGATATGTCAACTACTTTGTTGCTGTGCCATCCCATTGGCACATGAGTTATTTACTCTCCAGCTGGATGAACAAATTGTTCTGGTGTGCCGGATGCTGGAAATTCAAGACTCAGGTTATTCATCTTCTGTTGGCAAACGTAAAAATCAGTGAATGTAGTCGAGCATTGGACCCGTAGTTCAGGCCATGTAACTTGTATCCTTCAAGTTCAAAGGCAGTGTTTCCAAACTGCATCTGTTGTAATGTAATTTAACTTGCCAAACTCCTGGTGTTAGAATAATTTTGTACAAACGTTCGACAACTCCATATTCTTCTTTTATAAATGCATCAAATTTGACTGTGCAAAGACCATCAACTCCAGGACAAACCTTCTCCTGCCTTGCATTTACTTCCATTCACCAACTGACTGACACTGTCAGTACATTCATGTTTGGCAAAATTAATGAAAATTCTGATCATAAACTTCACATGTTACTCAGAAGATACCATATTGTTCCTACAATGTCACTGATCTCCTAGGTTCATTCCTCTCTCTAACCTTAATCTACTCCTTTCCTTGTTTCTGTTGTGTCTTGAGTGCACTAAACCTGACAACACTGATGTGTGTCAGAACTGCTTCATTTTTGCACTGCAGAAAACGGTTGTGTCGGTGGATCTTCTGTGTTCGAAGTGCAGAATGATGGTGATGATGTGCATCTCAAAGGAAGAGTGAATAACCTCCATTGTCCTCGACCCTGCGAAAAGTAGCATGACAGATAACCAGCATTGGCCCTCCCAAGGAGGAGAAGAAGGACGAGAAGAAGAACGACAAGAAGGATGAGAAGAAGGACGGGAAGAACTTCCCTAACTAGACATCTGACTGCTGTAGGGACGGCTGGGAAGTTCCTAACATAGGTTAGGGCGTTTTCGCAGGCTATCTAAGTGGGTAGCCTGCTTCATTGCATTGAAGATTGCCGCCAGTTCTGCGTGGGTGGCTGTTGTAACCTTGCCATGCTTCATTTGTCGCTTGAACGCATTCTTGAGTTGTTGCGCATCCGTCACTAGAACTGGATATCACTTGCCTTGAAACTTTACCCTCGGTTGGTCCCCTCCTCTACAGTTCTCACTCGATTGCGGTTACGCACTTCCGTTGCTGAACACGCACCCTCCATTTTCCTTGCAAGTAGAAATATGATCCTGGACTCTTGACATTCTATAAACTCCATGACTAAAGATCAGTTTTGACCTGAATTTTCAGCATATATTCAATGTCAGTGTTCTAAATAGCTTCACTAGCTTGGTTGGCCTCACTTGACATGAGCTTGCAGCTAATGCTGGTCAAAATCAAAGTCTGTGAAAATGACCAAAACATTCTTTTTTTCTCCTCTTCCATGTGGTTATTCAATGCTACATCCTAGAATTTAGGTAGTGGTGGTGATTTCTGTCCCATTTTAGTGTTCAGTGTGCCATTTTGTAGATTGGTTTATTACTGTTTCCATTTGTAGTAAACATTTTCCTGCAATGTCTCGGAAAATCGATAATCAGGAGATTGAATATTGCTATAAAAAAGAGGGCAGGTACATAAGATTCAAAGAAACATAAAGATCGAGAAACACAGCCAACATTGTTGTTGCCGTACGTGCGTACGGACAGAAACACAATGGCGGCGTTTCCAAGCGCCACCTCTATTCTCACGGCCGCCGCCTCAATCAACACCTCGTACTTGGTCCTCCGATCAGCTGCCGACAAAATCCTCCCCAAAACCTTTCACACATACCTCCCGTCCCAACTCCAGCCAGCGAGTCTCATTTCATCACCCCCATCAAATCTCCAATGAGTCGACTAAGCCAAACACCTTGGCAAGCCACCGCTGCTGCTGCAACATATTCAAATTCGCAAGAGGACAACGCAACAATCTTCTGCTTCTACGAAGTCCATGTAACAATGCTACTCCTGATGAAGAAAGCTATCTCGGAGGTGCTCTTTCAATCATCAATATCGCCGACGTGATCACTATAGCCAACCAATGCCACTTTTCCTGAACTTGACTTATAACAACATCCTTAATTCAAAGTACCTTGAATGTACCTGCGATTTTTTTATTGCAGCCCAATGTTGTGAACTTGGTGCCTCCATATAACGGCTTGCAATCCCCACTGCGTGAGCAATATCTGGTCGCGTATTAGCCAAATATCGAAGGCTGCCAATCACACTCCAATACTTCGTTGCATCCACAACACCGTTGCCATCATTCTTGCTTAAACAAAGTCGATTCTCCATCGGAGTATGACCTGGATTACAGCCACTCATACCTACGAACTCCAAAATCTTCGCAGCATAAACTCCTTGGCAAACCGTGATTTCACCATCACCTTGGCGCACCTCAATCCCCAAGTAATAATTAAGAAGACCGAGACAGCTCATCTTAAACACATGCTGTATTTGGGTCTAGAACTGGACGATTTCTTGAACACTTGTCCCTGTAATAATTAAATCATCCACATAAACACCCACAAGCAGAAAATTTTGTGTTATACCTTTCCAATAAATGACATGCTCGAGTTGGCTTCTCATGAACCCAAGTGCAGTGAGTTAGGCATTTAGCTTGGAGTTCCATGCACGCGGCGCTTATCGAAGCCCGTACAAAGCCTTACGTAGCTTAGACACCTTCCCCTCATTGGCGTTATCGACAAAATAGGGTGGCTGCTGCACATAAACATCATGCGTAAGGTCACAGTTCAAGAAAGCCAACTTGGCATCCATGTGATGCACCTGACACTTATTGTGTGCTGCGAGTGCAAGCAACAATCGTACTATCTCCATTCTTTCCACCGGAGCGAACACTTCCTCGAAGTCCACCCCCTGGCTCTGCGCATACCCCTTTGCGACAAGCCTCGTCTTGTGTTTAACAATGTTCCTGACATTATTTTTTTACTTTAAACTTATTTGAGCCCGATTGCTTGTTGGTTGGCTGGAAGGGATGCAAACTCCCAAGTCTTGTTGTCCACAATTCACCGTTATCGTCGAGGTACTGAGTTAGAGCTCAGGCTTTCATCATGTGTGGGTGACGTAGCCCACTGAACCTGGGTTTGAGCGGGCATGGGTGTTTGCGACTCAACTTCTGGCTTGATCAGCTCATTTTCCGGCGTGCGTGAGGAACCTATTTTTGTCGTGCTAGTCTCCATTGAGTACACCACTTTGAACGTGGTTGGTGCTGATGTTGTCTCTGAGCTTAAATTCTCCCAATTCCAGGCACGACCTTCCTCAAAGTCAACTTCTCTCGTCACTTACAACCACTTCTCTACCGGGTCATAAACCAGATAAGCCTTTGCATCATCTTTGTACCTTATGAACACCCCTAATGTAGAGCGATCAACAAGCTTGTGCATTCCTGGCCCGAGTTTATTAACCTGAGTGGCACATCCAAAAGTTTTCAAATGGTGCACGCTCGGCTTATTCTTGTACCAAGCTTCGTAATGTGTCATTCCATCAAGACTTATTGTTGGCGCACAGTTGAGAAAGTACACAACAATCTTCATTTCCTCTCCCCAAAATATTCTGGGCACCGCCATCGACTTCATGAAACAACGAGCTATTTCAACCACCATTTGACTTCGCCTCTCTACAACGTCGTTTTGTTGCGGTAAGTAAGGTGTTGTAGTGTTATGCTTGATGTTATTTTGCTCTCAGAACTCCACAAACTCACTAGAGTTGAACTCGCCTTCGCGATCGGAACGAAATGCAAGCAATCGCATTCATGTTTTGCTTCAGTCAACGCCTCATTTTTCATCCTGAGCAACTCAATCCACATAAATCGACTAAAATCATTGACTATGAGTAAGAAATACCTCTTTCCACCAGTGGTTGTTGTGAGTGATTGGACCACACAAATTGTTGTGAACTAGCTCCAAGGCACGCTTTGCACGAAACTTTGAAGCTTGAGGAAATGCCATCCTATGTTGCTTCCCACTTGCACATCCACAGCGAAGTTCCTCCACATGTTCAATGTAAGGGATGCCCCACACCATCTCTTTATGCAAAGATTGTGCAATGCAAGAAAATGAAGATGCCCAAAACGAGCATGCCAAAGCCAAGCGATGTCGTCTTTCTTCATAAAAAAACTCACCAATGTTGCAAGGTTCAGGTTCAGCGTATAGAGGCGGTTGCGCGCTCGTGATACTCGAGCCAACACCTTATGAGCTCGATCAAGAATATAGAGAACCCCACATTCGATCACAACCTTGCACCCATTCTCATCAAGCTGGCCGAGAGATATGATATTGCTTCGCAAACTTGGAATGTAGTACACATCTGAAAGAATACGATGGTCACCGGTGAGACATTGGAACATCACCGTACCCCTGCCACATATATTTACCACTGACCTATTGCCAAATATCACCGTGCCATGCACCGTTTCATCGAGGGTCCTAAAGCTTTCTTGTCGCCTGTCATGTGACTACTGGCATCGGTGTCGAGATACCATACGCCTTTAGCTGCAGCCACGGGCACCATCTTCTCCTCGTTTAGGTACACCACTGGAGGTGTCTCGTTGACACCTTGTTCTAATGTCCCAACGTGCACCATAAGTAATGTTGGTTCATCATCTACCTTCGCCTCAGTGCTAGTAAGATTCGCATGTTCATCACGCTTTTCTTTGCGACACTCATTCGTCCAATGCCCGGGAATTCCACAGTAGCGACAATTGCCCTTCTTTTGTTCGTCAATGCCACTGTTGCTGGATGATGACTTTCCTTTATGCCCCATTGGTGACTTAGGTTTAGTCTCAGCCTTGTTCTTCTTGTCGCCACCGCCGGATGATCCTTGCCCTTGCTTACGAACACGTTTCCGAGATTTTCACTCTTCCTCCTTGAGAAGTAAACCTCACCCGATAGGTGTGGAGTCTTCGAGTTCACCGCGTTCTTCCATCACCAATAGCTGACCAATGAGTTCTTCGATATACATGGTTTTTAGATCCACAAGAGACTCTATCGCCATGGCTATCTGTTTGTACCTTCAAGGCACACTTTGAAGAAATTTGAGCACCGTCTTGTGCTCGTACACCAGATTGCCTAACACCTCGAGATCATTGACGATAGTTGTGAATTGGATCCCAAAAGACTCCACTCCCTCGCCATTCTTGAATGCGAGATTCTTAAACTTTGTCCAATGAGTTTGTGCCTTGGCCTTTCGGACACATTCGACACCTAATTGGAAATTAGGTGTATCCCAGGCCTCATTGGACATTGCCTTGACTCCAAGGGTACGCACCAACTCCTGCGGGACTGCTCGAAGAAGTGCCAACATTTCCCGCCAATCATCACGTTGATCACCTGGACCATCCTCAACCACATTCTACAAGCCATGTGCTAGAAACTGCACCTTCATGAGACTCACCCAATCTGCATAGTTGGTTCGAGTGAGAGTTGGATAGTTCGTCGCTCCATCACTCTCCCTTGTAACCCACTCCACTACGCGTGTCTCACTTCCTCCCCCAAGTTTTGGCCATTCTGATGGTGGAGATGAAGTTTCCCCATGTTCTTGTCGCCTGTTGTTGTTCCCGTTCCTCGTCCTGCCATTTTACCAAAGCGGATCGAACACCGAACGACTACAGAGGTTTGGATCAAATACCACACACTCTGATACAACTTATTATTGCATAAGCAAGAAATAGACAGCAAAAGAAGGCAAAGACTTCTCGTTGCAAAAAGAAAGTAAATGAAAGCAGACAAAGAATTTTGGTGCAGTTTAAAGTTTTGCGTTTTTCCTTTATTGTTTATAAGCAAAAGAAAACACTACGGAAGCAAAAATCATGCCACGTTCATCCCTATATGCATGGCACTATTAACTATCATGCTGCATTTCTTCTCCTAAATGCATGCAACTAACCAACAAATAAAAGACTGTCAACAAGAAACTAAAGACTAAGTTATTTGCTAAAAATAGACATAGCAAAAAATAAATAAATGCTCCAGTAATTCTGCAGTAATGAAGTACGAGCTTAACCAACAAAATTAAGAGATTGGATCATCCGTCTACCCAGTACATACCGAGGATCGGGTGTGTTTATACACATTTTTTGTGTGTGTACTCAACAGATTGTGTAGAGAGGTTCAATACACGTCGTAATAGAATCTAAGTTTTTAATATTCCATCTCTCTATATTTGTTAATTTAGAGCCATCGCACTAGTGTGGAAATTGCCACTATTGACTTTGTTCATGGTGGTTATGGACCTTTTCCTTCAGAACAATCGTTTATCCCAAGTTTCAAACTAGGAACATGTGTTTCGATAGTCATATTGACGGTAGATGGTTTCGAAAATATATTAAACAACAGTTGGTGAATAGGCACCTTCTAACATAGTATTATCAATGACTGTTGGGTTTGAACAACCGTTGTTGTACAATTGGATTAGTTGTTTACTTTAAAACACTCTCTAGGGCAGTTTCAAAGTCAGAATATGTGTTTGAAGTGCACTAGAATAGATAACGCAATTGAACCGCCATATAATACAAAAATTTGCACTAAAACTACTATTTTAAGGTACCTTCGAGGGGACATTCGATGTCGGAACATGTGTCTGGAGTGCACTAAATTAGACCACTGTGAGAAACCCTATAAGAATATGTCCTCCCTCTGTCCCAGGGAAATTTGCAAAAAGAGAAAAATCTACTTTCAATTTTAGATGTGTGAAATGACTAAAAAATTCTTGCCTTTTTTCTTCCATCTCCTCCGTCTTCTTCGTGTCTTTTCTTCGTTTCAGATCTGAAACCTCCCATCTCCCTGCCTCTAAAACTCCCTCTAGGTCACCTCTTAAGGTATGCACATCACCCCTGATCCCGCAAAACTTGCAACCTCCCTCTCCTTAGTGGCGAGATCCTAAACCCCTTACTCGACGCCTATGTCACCACCACAATTCGTCCAACAAAAGACCCAAAAAACCCTAAATTGACTAAATCGGAGATGAAGATATCAGCAATCCCAAATCACTGATCGAATTGCGTCGAAACTCCAGTCGGGGTGACAGATTTGAACGGCACCGCCACAATGCTGACGCACAAATTATAAAAGATACGAGAGAGAGAGAGAGATGGAGGTGGGGAGAGAGAAGAGAAGATATGAGAGAGAGAGAGAGAGAGAGAGAGAGAGAGAGAGAGAGGGAAATGGAGGCATTGTGTGCAGACTTGAGGGTTTCTGGGGTTTTGTGAGAAGTGGTCAAAAGCATGTGAGAAGGGTAGACAATGGGGTTGTGAGTAGTATTAATTATTTCAAGGGTATTTGTGTTTTTTAATGTGTAAAATTTTTCTTTAAATGAAAAGTATACAGATTTGTCTGAGACAGACTAAAATGAAAAGTGTGTAGATTCGGTTGGGACATAGGGAATACTAAAAACTACTGATTTAAGGGAGTTTAGATCACTTTCGAACAAGAAACATATGTTTGAAATGCATTTTCGAGGGCACCTCCGATGTCAGAACCAATGTCGAAATTGCACTAAAATAGGAAACCCTGAAAAAAGTTCAACCTTTTTTATCCATTCCTTTCCAGCAGCGCAACCGTCTTTCTTTTCTTCCGATTATTCTTCCTTCATTTTTTTCTTCCTTCTTCTCCTTTAAGTTCCTTCCCAAGTCTTAACACTTCTTCATTTTCCATTTAAATCCAACTCTACGGGCGACTTATTATTTGAACTAGTAAAATGAATAAAATTATAGTTACTCACTCCATTACTGCTACTTTCTGGTTCTTTTACATTGACTCACTTTTCGTTTTAGGATGAGTTTTTTTAAATATTGGCTATTTTTCATTTTTGATAAATTCTAGATTGCTTTCATCCACATAATGTACTTTTTACTCTTTTAATAAATTTTTAACCACTAATTCTACCTTACTAAATTCAAATGTCAAAAGTAAGTGAGTCAATGTTAGTAGATTATTGGACCCCAGCGTTCCCTAAACCCTGAACCTTGTCAACCAAGAAATCCACCCACCTCTATAAATCCGACTGGAAAGACCCAAAAATTCAAGAACCAACTTTTTTAAAAATCAGAAAAAATGGTTTCATTCTCCACTGATTCTCTATCGTCCCCAACAGCCGCCAATCTCCTCTCCGCCGCCGCCACAATCACCGCCTCCGTCGTCCTCCTCCGATCAGTCACCGACACCATCCCCGGCGAGTTCCAGACCTTCATCTCCTCCCGCCTTCGGCGACTCTGCAACCGCTTCTCCTCCGAACTCACCGTCGTCATACAAGAATCGGAAGGGCTCACTCCGAACCAGATGTTCAGCGCCGCCAATCTGTACCTCGGCACGAAGATCTCAACCTTAACACGGCGAATTAGGGCGAACAAGCCGGAGAAAGAGCTGGAGATCGCCTTCGCCGTCGACACGAACCAGGAAATCTTCGATTCATTCGACGGGGTTAGATTCCGATGGGTTCTTCTGTCGGCCCAGATTAATGGAACTGCTAAAGGGGATGTTCGAGGAAATTCTAGAACAGAGGAGAGGTTTTTCGAGGTCACGTTTCATAAAAAGTATAAGGATACGGTGTTGAAAGCTTACTTGATGTACATGTTGGACAAATCCAAGCAAATTAAGGAAGATTCGAAGGTTATGTTTTCTTATCAAAATACTCTGTTTTTTCAGTCTACTATTTATTCTGGTCAAAATGCTCTGTTTTTCCGCCTGTTTGTCCAAAGTGACACTTAAACCCCGAGTACTTTTTTTTAAGTGCAATTAAGTCCTACTTATAAAATGAAAATCATCATACTATTTTGTTTGTTAGATTGATTTATTCTTAATAATAAGTGATAAGGGGTGTATATGTGGACATAAGATTTTGTATGTGGTGAAAAATTCAAGTTATTCATTTCGTCATTTTTTTATATGCCAATCGATGAAATAAATCAGGTTAGCCTACTCTTTTATGCCGGTCACACGAGTAAAAGATTCATGTTTTAACTTCCATGTCAAACTTTTTTATTCCGATTAATAAAATGGGTCAGGTTACATCGGTGAAAATTTTACATTTTAACTTCACGTCAAACTTTTTTAATGATAAGTCAGGTTATTCAACTTGTTTATGCCGCCGGTCAATGAAATATATTGGGTTAGTTTAGAATATCAAGTAAAAAAATTCAAGTTTTAGGTTACACATCAAAAAATTTTATGCCGGTCAAGAGTTTATGGTTGTGCTTAACAGAGTTTATAAATTGGTTTGCTTATAAGCTAATCATTTTTAGTGTAGGGTAAAATGTTAAAAAACAGATTATTTTGAAAGTAGATGCTATTTTTTTTTCTTTTGAAGAAAAACCGAAGCTGATTTCCCTTGCTCTCAAAATAAGTTAGCTTTGATTAGAAGCGTAATCTGCCAAACACGCTTACAAACTTTTTAAAGAAATTGTGGTGTATTTATCCCTAATATTTATCTACTATTACACAATTCAGGTGGTGAGACTGCACACATACGATTATCACCAGACAGACCTGTGGAGCTCTGTGACACTGAACCACCCTGCTACTTTTCAGACCATAGCAATGGATCCGGACATGACGAGGAAGCTTATTGAGGATCTCGACAGGTTTAAAAGCAGGAAAGAATATTACAGGAGAGTGGGAAAAGCTTGGAAAAGAGGCTACTTGTTGTACGGACCACCTGGTACCGGAAAGTCCAGTTTGATTGCAGCCATGGCTAATTACCTCAAGTTTGATGTCTATGACTTGGACATGAAGGAGATGCATTACAACTCTGATTTGAGAAGGCTGTTGATCGGTTTGCCCATCAAGTCCATACTCGTGATCGAAGACATTGATTGCACCAACGTCGGAGTTCACAACCGGGAATCCAGCGATGGAGTTGAAGAGGATGATGACAAGGTCGGTGTTTCTTTTCGCTTGATTTATACTGAACTAAATTGAAACGAACGAGATTTCATAAGCTTTAGGGATTACAAGTAGGAGGATGGATCGGTAATATGTGTGTGATTCATTTCGACCCATTTTATAACAGATAAAAAACGAATTAAGTATAAAACATGTAAGGTTGAAATCCGTTCAACCAACGGATCGAAAATTACTCAATCTGGTAAACCCACAAATTTCAACCCAAATGTTAACCTATATATCAACCAATATAGTGTAGATAATTCCACGAGTTTCAACTCATACTCATATGAATTTATATATCAGCTTATATGAGTAAACCTACGGATATCAACCAATATACTTACTAGTGTGAATTGACTAGTTCGGGTAAACCAACAAGACGGATCTAACTCGTTGGTCTGTAAATCTAATCAATTCGCGATCAACCTGAGCACTCATACTTGACCCATACCCAATTTACTCGTACTTAACCAAATTTAAAAATAGACAACTCGCTTAACCCGAGGCTATGACCTCATTTTGCCGCCCCTAATAAGTTCAATTGGCTCTTGTTGCAGATTTCACTGTCCGGATTACTGAACTTTATCGATGGTCTATGGTCGTGTTGTGGAGACGAACGGATCATCGTGTTTACGACCAATCACAAAAACCGGTTGGATCCGGCCTTACTCCGGCGGGGTCGAATGGATGTTCACTTTGAAATGTCCTATTGCACTTTCAGCGGCTTCCTAACGTTAGTTCGCAACTATCTGAACATAGAGGATCACAAACTCTTCACTGAAGTTGCAGATCTGCTGTCGGAAGTCCAGGTTACACCTGCAGACATTGTCGGCGAACTCATGGAGAATGATAATCCAGATATTGCGTTGCAGATCCTTGTCGATTTCCTCAGAAGCAAGAAGAACCAAGATTACTCCGAAATGAGAAGTACTCAATCACAGTAGTTAGACACCGAAAAGTGAGATTATGAAATGAAACACAAGTACTTTCAGAAACTAATTAAACAGCCATTTTCATTTCTATCTTCTGATGTGGTTCATAGCCAATCAGCTCGAAATCGGAAGCAATGAACGAGCCTATGTCCTGCTTGTCTGGAATGATCTTCAGCCTCTGTAAGAACAGGAAAGGAATCAAATCACCCATGCCATGGTTTTCTAATTCTACGAGAGAAGAATATGCTTACTGGGAAAGGTTTTGGAAGTTTCTGAAGCTGTTCTTGAAGAGGAACTACATGGTTTCTGTAAACATGAGCATCCCCTATAACGTGGATGAAATCACCAGGAACGAGACCTATTGAAACACGCAAAATCATCAAACACGGGCAAACTTGAAGTCTATGACAGTTTGTAGACAAAGATTCGTGAACACATACCACAAACATGAGCAATCATGGATGTCAAGAGAGCGTAGGATGCAATGTTAAATGGCACACCGAGTCCCATATCAGCAGAGCGCTGATACATCTGACACGATAGCTCCCCATTGGCTACGTAGAACTGCAACGTATATTGAAAATGATGCAATGATGGATGAAAAGGAAACAAGAAACGGTAGACAGAGTCGTGCGAAAACCTGAGCAAACATGTGGCACGGTGGTAAAGCCATAAGCTTTAGGTCGGAAGGATTCCATGCAGATAGGACGATTCTTCTGTCGTTAGGATTGTTTTTTATCCTATCAATAACATCTAACAGCTGATCAAATCCTTGTCCTGTGTAGTCTGCATGCATATCTGTGTATCTGCGGAACAAGATCCTTTCTGAATGTTTCCTTAAGGAAGAATATCGATTATACAGAAATAACTTATCAACAACAAACCTGGCACCAAAATGTCTCCATTGAAATCCATATACCGGTCCTAAATCACCCTCTTCCCGATCTGCCAAGCCTATGCTGAAATTAGCCAACAGAGTACCATTTCATACATTTAGGGACACGGCTCCAGTAAAACTTTCTTTTACGGAAAATAAGAAAATAAGTACCTGTCAAGATAATCTCTCGATGCATTGCCATCCCAAATATTGATCCCTTTCTCCTTGAGGACCTGTACCAGCAAGTTTCCATGAATACCATTTTGACTTTTTCAGCTTCAGGAACAAATAGCGCATAGCAAAGGTAGAAGAAAGTCGCTGATGTGTACCTTTGCATTTGTCGAACCACTAATGAACCATAGAAGCTCTTCAACAACCCCTCTCCAAAACACTCTCTGAATGATAAATAGTTCTTTTAACATGATTCACAAACATTGTCGATTCAAAGATAGCCACATACAGGAATAGCGTGATTCACAGACATAAAGATGAAATAATAAAAAAATCAATACCTTGGTAGTAATGAGCGGAAAAGATTTCCGCAAACTGAACCGCATCTGTGAAATGGCTATTGATTAGAATTGCGATGAAAAATTTCACATGACAGAAGCACAGCAAAGCATAACACCCTAAGTAAGCATGACAGAAAAGTTTGTCATTACCTCACAACCAAATTTTGAGAGAGTACCGGTTCCTGTTCGGTCATCTTTGACATTCCCATTAGCAATTATATCTTCAACCAATCGTAAGTACTTGAACTCATCATGCTTGTTAAAGATCATTTTTGGCAAGAAAGAAAAATCTGAAATGCTGGACCTCTTAGGAACTGAATTCACAGTCTCGGAAGCATTAGTCATTGATCGAGCATAGGTAACAAAACTGAAGCGAATATTGTTTTCTACCATAGGTGGTGAAGAGTACCAAGGCCGGAATATTGAACAATCAACTGGTGGAACGAAAGTATCACATGTAATGCTTGATTCGATTTCAGTCATATGGATGGCTTCACATTCTGGTGCACTGAATGTTTCCCTGAATATTTGCCCACCTCCAATGATAAAAACCTTCTCTATTGATGAGCAAAATGGAGATTCAGCCAGCAACTCTAGAGCAGATGAAATGCTCCCACAAGAGATAACATTTTCATCATTCTTTGGAAAAGAATTCGCAGAACGAGTCAACACAACGTTGAGACGACCAGGCAGGGGTCGAAATTTAGCAGGGATACTCTCCCAAGTATTTCTTCCCATCACAACAGCATTTCTCTTCCCAACACCCAAAGTGGCAGATGTGATCTCCTTGAAGAACTTTAGATCGGAAGGCAACCTCCATGGCAAATTTCCATCTTTCCCAATCCCCAAATCCCTCGTTGCAGCCACCACAATTTGGTAGGATCTCAAATTGGGCGACTTTTCCAGCACTTCTTCCTCAGAACTGTGAACAGAATCACTCCCACTCATGACTGAAAATCTTCTGGGCGATAGATTCCTCACGGACAACCTAAACGCCTGAGGAACTGAGCTAAAGACCTTACTCCAATTAACAGTTGTTATAACCTGATAATGACATAAATGAAGAACTTAACAGAGGTTCAACACCTATAAGGATGGATCAACACAATAATAATCATTGAATTGCTGTTGTAAACTCTTTTTAAATTAGAGTTATAATCTACTGCGACCAAAACAAAAGAAAGGGAAAAAGATGACATTTTTGGACAAACTCTCATACCCATTACCCAATGAGATTCTTGAAGCTAGAAACTGGAAAGATGACATTTATGGACAATCAAAGCAGCGAAAGATTCAAACTTTGGACAATCTCTTGTTATTAATTGACAGGAAAAAAAAACACAGAAACACGCAGTAAAAGCTTTAACTCAAACGCAAATCTGAATATATTTTGATAAAGAAAAACAAGAAATAGAGAGAGAGGTATACCGGAAATGGGGAAAGGGCGTCTTTCAGATGCGTTCTGGAGATGTTCTGCTTCCACTCTCCGGCGGCGCGTAGGGAGAGAAAGGGAGATTGACTAAAGAAGCAGCGGAGCATCACAACGACGCCGTTTGATTTCAAATGTTAAGGCGCCAGTTTCATGTGAGCGGAAGCCTTCGGTTCTATTAAAGCATTTTCCTTCTCATTGTATTAAAGTTTTCAAATTTCTAGAGCATATTATTTATATAAATATTTTGGCTAAAGTTAAATTTATTGATGGTCTAATGAAAATGAGTAAAAGAGAACTAATGTGAAAATAAGAGGAGAGACCGAGAGAGTGATGTCAATGAGAAGGTGGAATGAGTGAGAAAAATCTTGTTATTTTTAATAGAACATCTTTGTTCATATTCGCTAAGTAGGATTGTACAATGGATGGTTAGTGTTACGTAAATGGATATTTTTCTTCATTTTTTCAGGTTGCTAAGAAAATTTTGATCCGAGGAAATATCCTTTAAATAAGTTTAAGAGGTGCAGCCAATGTTCAAATTCCCCTCCCCCTATAATTGCATTAGTATGGGTTATTTTTATTTTTATTTTAGAAAAAACATCAACCCTCAAGTTTAACGGTTGAAGAGAAAATTAGAACTGCAACAAAGTTAGATAGTAAAAAATAGAACGTTTCATTAATGAAAACGAAAAAAAAACTAAAAATATTTACACGAAGAAATCGATGATTATTGACTTGATCCGATGTCCATGAAAGAATGTAGGACGAAATACTAATATACTACACTATTTCCTTCCAACTTCAACAACTCAATCCTTCACAAACAGGATGAGTTCCCGCCAAATCTGGATATACTTTCTGTGATGCTGATGATTGATCAACTTCTTGTTGCTTCTCTCCAGAACCCGATTTCTTGGTCATCTCTTTAGCGCTATTAAACCTTATCTGCCCAACAAACACGACATCAAAAAATCCATCGATACACAAGAGCTCAGAGCCAAATGTAAAATGGAACTCACAAAATGATGCTTCTTCCCACCAACCAGTTTTTCATTAGGCTCTGATAGTGATGCCCGGATGAAACCTTGTAAACCCCCGCTTTGGATCATCTTCGCACGTGGAAGATTCGATGTTAGATACTTTCAAGAAAGGACATCTAACGTACGCGCTTTTGGATGAAATTATTTATCACCTTGACTATATTTGGATCCTTCCATGGCCCTTTGTCTGATCTCAGACAGCCCCCTTCAGCTGCACAGGTGCATCTACCGCCTAGGAAAACTGGTAGCTCGCTGCATTATCGTAACATTGGGAAAATTGGAATGCTTAATACATACCAAAAGATGGGTTCGTGAAATGAGAAAAAATTTCTGTGTATCACCTTTCATCGATGATCTCAAGCAATTTGCTTTTGCAATTGGTGCCAAGAACCTAGAGAAAGTGCAGAAAGTGTGGTTAGACACATTTGGTTCGGTATGGGAGCTTACAGCACGAGGAATTTGGTACTTACGTCGATTTTGGAGGCAGTTTTTGGATCAAGAAAAGGCTTTATAGCATTCCACACCAACCTAAATGCAGGGCCAGCATTTACAATCAACATTTGATTTAGTGTCTGCAATGCAAGTTCAGTTCACGCAAACGTTAATCTAACAGATATTCAACTTCAGAACAATCAACAATCAATCAGTCAAGCAAAGACGTACTTCTGGATAGTTGTCATTATCGATCTTCAGCAACTTCAGAATCACATCTCTCGTAGGTTTGGTCAAATTCT
>JAULKK010000002.1:1759288-1775429 GCA_032355705.1 Rubia peregrina | reverse complement strand
AACATCTCTTGACTTTATAATAGTATTAGCTGAAATAGAGCCATGAGGTTCAATGGCCATAAAATTATAAGCTTTGCTATTAATTCTGTAGCCTATAAAAATGCATTCCACACCTCTTTCTCCCAACTTCCTTTTCTTTGATTTCAAAAGTCTAACTATGGCTCTACAACCCCAAACCCTTAAATGATTGAGATTAGCCTTCCTTTTATGCCAAAGTTTATAAGGGGTTATTGAGTTCTTTTTGTTTGGAACTCTATTGAGTATATAGCAAGCCGTAAGTACCGCTTCTCCCCAAAAACCTTGGCTAAGGCCTGCAGTAGACATCATGGTGTTAACCATTTCTATCAATGTTCGATTGTTTCTTTCAACCATTTCATTTTGTTGTGGTGTATAAGAATCAATCACCTCATGTTTAATACCCATAGTCTCAAATAATTCTTTTTCAAAGTACTCACCACCTCTATCAGTTCGAAGACATTTAATGGATAAATCACATGCAAGTTCAACTTCTTGCTTGTAGATCTTAAAATTTTGCATGACTTGATCTTTGAAATGCAACAAATAAACATGGCAATATCTTGTTGAATTATCAATGAAAGTTGCAAAGTGCTTATTGCCTCCAAAAGATGGTGTTGAATGCTGATTTCATAAATCACTATGAATTAATTCACGCATGTTTGATTTTCTTTTAATATTTGGAAATGGCTATCTAGTATTTTTGTTAGCATACAAGTGTTAAATTTTCCATTATCAGTTGTAGGGCATTTAGGCAAAATATCCAATTTAATCATATCATGAATCCTTTTATAATGAACATATTGTAATATATTATGCCATAAATTAATAGAATACTCAATCAAGTAAGCAACAAATTCTTTCATTTTATTGATAGGCGTTATATTGAGTTTGAACATAATACCACAAAGGTAACCCTTTCCTACAAACATCCCTACCTTGGAGATTACAATTTTATCGATTTCAGTAACTTGTTTGAAACCAAATTTATTTATAACCCCCGCAGAGACTAAGTTCTTCCTAAGTTTAGGAACATACAACACATTAGTGAGTGTAATTACTTTTCCGAATGTGAACTTAAGATCAACTTCTGCTTTGCCTTTAATGAGAGCAGTTGCTGAATTTCCTATGAAAACTACAGCACTTGGATCATCCACATCTTGCAAGTTCTTGAAGAAACTGGCATACCCTGTACATGTGACTAGTGACACCCGAATCAATCCACCAATCAAAGTCGTCATCAACAATGTTAATTTCTAAAATCATGGCTACAAGAGGCTTGTCATCATTGCCTCCATGCGAAGAGTTAGGACATTTCTTCTTGAGAAGCCTACATTCATGCATGTAGTGTCTATCCCTTTGCAATGATAGCACTTTCCTTTCTTTTTCTTGTTTGGATAGTTTCCATGACCACCATTATAAGCTCTTTCCTTTGACTTGCTACTTTGGCCTTTTTCAATCTCATTTATTTTTGTGACTGGATCCTTTCCTTTGTAATCCTTTTTTACTTGAGAATTTTTCTGCACTCTCAACTCATCTTCAACACGAAGAGAATAAGCCAGACCCTCAAGATAAATCTCTTCCTTTTTATGTTTGAGATCTCTTTTGATGTCTTTCCAAGAAGGGGGTAACTTATCAATCAATGCACCAACAACAATAGATCCATCCGTAGCAAGTTTGCGTTGGGTGAAATGATTCAACATTCTTTCAATTTTAGCAAATTGTTCCATAATGGGTCTATTGTCTACCATCTTGTAATTAAAGAAATATGAGACAAGAGATTTCTTACTTGTAGAATCTTCTGTCATGTACCTTGCCTCCAATTTGTCCCAAAGTTCTTTTGTGGTGAGCATTGTGTGGTACACATCAAAGAGATTGTCTCCCATAGCATGGAGAATGCGTCCCCTCTAGATTTCATCATTATTCTCCCATTTTTACTTTTGACTGAGATCCTCCAATGCTTCTTCTTCTGAATTGACACTTGGTTTGGTCGTAGTGAGAACGTAGGAACCTTCAAAGCCACCAAGAGAAAATAAACTCTATTCTTCCAACGAATGAAGTTCCACAATCAAACCTATCAAGTTTGACAATGTTTGTTGCTAGATCCTTCACCTTGCTTGCCATTATGGTCAAGAGAAAGTAAAGCCTTAAGAATATTGGGGATTTTTTGGTCTAAGACAAAGACGAGTAGAAGGAAAGTATGGGAGAATAGAATGAAATGTATAAATATAAAGGCAATCTTCAAGTAGTGTGTTACACTATCTTTAAGACTTTATTTGTTCCCTTTTGTGTGCATATGATATGTAAAAAATATCCTCTAGGATAAAATGAAGCTTTGTTGACAATAGTTTACACTAACTAATTCAACAATGAAAACAAAAATAAGAAGAGCAGAACAGTTTCTTTTGAATGGATGGTATTTCCCACAACAAAACTCCACCATTTTGACCTCTATTTATAGATCTAAATGGATTTCCCAATGGACACAATGATTGACGATGAAGAGTCATGTATCTTGGAGTTGCCCCCTTTGAAATTGGTTGAATGATTGATCACATCCTTTACTAAATGTGGCATGTATCTTTTCAATAATAAGAAAAATATCAACGGAAGGTTGTGTATTACTAGAAAGAATTAATTCCCATGAAGATTGTGTATTAACAGGAGGAATCAATTCCCAAAAAATCCTGTAATGCTAGTGCACGTAGATATCTACTAAGATTTCAAGAATCACTGCTCCTTTGTCCCAGCTCTATTTACAATTTTGTTTTTTTGACACTATTCTCTATCAAATTTTGACCGCATATTTGAATAGATAAATGAACAATAATATTATATTATATGATATTATTCAATTCATCGTAACAAGTAGTTTTTAGATATCAACTTTTTATTTACCGTTATTATACGTAGGTAAAGATATTAACGGTAAAACATGTTTCTCGAAGAGTGTAATAATGATTGCTGTGTAGTTTAAACTGGGAGAGAGGGAGTACTTCTTTACCTAAGATGTAAGAAATGATTATATTAAATTATCCCTAACAAATATTATAATTAGATGTTTAGATGGGCGGTTTATGAGTTATGAGCTGTAAGACAAAAACAAGGGACAAGGAAGAATGTTTTGTGAGTGGAATTATTAAATTAATATTTAAAAAATACCTCAACTTGATTTTGAAGGAATTTGATATATCCGATGGCCTCCATTAGCACGGATGCCGTGTCAGTCTGCCACAATATTCCTCCATTATTTCCCAATATAAATTATAAAATACTTACATTAATGTTACAAATTAACGTAAGAACAAAGTAAACTTAATTTAATGGAATTTACTTTAGTTACTGATTTCTGAATCTAATTAGTTTTGTCTACTTTTGGAGACCATGTGGCCAGCAAGTATTTATTCCACCCTTTTTAGTCGATGTTGGCCTTTGTAATTAGCTACAAAAGACTACTTACTTTGATATGCATGTTTTTCTAAAAGATCATCAACCGAATTTCCACTCCCATAACATTCATACTTTCTAGGTTTTCTCAGTCCCGTTATCTAGAGTTTATCTGGTAAGAATTGAACTAAAAATAAGGATATCAAAAATATTAAAAATATAACTACATTAAATTAAAGTTCAATAAATTAAACTTTCACTTTGAAATAAACTGAACAGAAGTGAAAATAACCTCTGCAGAACAGAACCTTTAGATACTTTCTAGGTTTCGTTGTAAGTGATCTACTATTGTTTGAACCTATATTTATGCAAGTATGATAGTGTAAAAAAGACTTCAGTGGCACAAGTAATCATCTTTTTTTTTATCATAACAGAAAAATAGACTAAATTAGAATGTGTGACACTATGTAACGTTTAGCATCTAGAATAAACGCATGACTTTTTAAAAAAAAATATGCATACCTTTCCGAAAGGTGCTACCATCTGTTGAAGTGCTGCAATTCTATCTCCCAGCTTCTCTTTTCTAACCTACAAATGTAAAATAATTCAATTAATCTAAATAATCATATACATGGTTATTAATCTATCCATTACTCTTATAATAATAGAAAGTTTTTAAGAAAATTAAAATTCGGATTGATATTTCATCAATACCTTAAAGGGTTGGCAGGAGGGACGAGTGGATTCAACTCTCGATCTCTTCCCAGCTGCCTTTGGCTCAGAATTAGCCTTATTGCAACCTTTTTCTTCTGACATCTTCAATCAACAAACCACACATTAATTTAATCAAAATACAATAAATTCATAGAAAAATGAGAAGTAAATTTAATGTAAAATTATAAACTCACATTTGCAGCTGGTTCAATTGGCCTTGGAATGGATTGCTTCACAAAATCATCATATCCAAGCTGTTTTTTAAAGGAAGAATGCTGATGAAAATCTGCACCGAGATTCGCAGAACTCAAGAGATCCGAAGAAGACGATTCATGATGATGATGAGTGAAGTTCGAAAGATTTATGGTCGGATATATCTGACTGAAATGTCCCCTTTTAGCAGGTGTGGATGCAACAAAACTCGAACCCGAAGAATACATGAATTCTTCAGACTGAAACCTAGGATTATTACCACCGGAGCCCGAAGACAATGTACTAAGAAAGAGCTTCACATTATCATGATGTAGGTCATCAAGAACTTGTTTCTGTGCATGATCCTCCATACTCGACGAAGACGGGCTCAAATTCATCATTTCACTGAGATTCGGACATGAATTTGGGAGTACTGATCTTGAAATCTGCATCTGATGATGATCATAACTGTTGTTCCAGTTGAAGCTCAGCTGATTATCTTGATTCAGAATATGATCATATTCATGACTTGGAGGATTCCTGTATTAATTACAGAGAGAATGATTATAGTTAATAAGCATAGATTCATCACGAAATGCCCTAATTAAACCCTAGTTTAAGCACAAGGAGAACTGAATCAACTATGTAAAATTCGGCGAATCGATTATGGATGAATCCTCTTCTTCAACCTCTACATAACATTGTAGTGATATTATTCAATTAGTTTATATAGCACAATGCAATTCATCAAGATTCCAAGAACATGAAAAAGTGGCTCTTGTGAACATCATATCTTTAGCCAAGGTGAACTTTAAACACTTTTTACTTGACCTACACAAATAAAGTCCAACATTATTGTTGAAAGAATATATGTCCTGAGAAAAGTAGTGGAAAAGGGAGATTCCAAGGTCTATGATCAGCAACTCATAATTAAGATGGTTTACCAAGTACTAAAGGAAACAAAACATCATCATTACCATAAGTAAAGTGAATTTAACCAAACTAAATTTGAAGGAATTAAGGAGATGATGACTTACAAGATGGAATTAGGGTTTGGTGTCCAGCTTTGATTAGGAGCAGCATAAGCAGGAGTGTAGTACTCTAAGGTACTACTAGTGGTCAAAGAAGAAGAAGAAGAGCCAAGAATCTGATCTTGAAGGTGGAGGAGAATAGGGATTTTTGCAGATTCCATAATATATTTTTAATAAACCACTTGAAAATCCCAAGATACAAATAATTAAACTTATAATATCACATACAAACTTAACTCATCATCATAATCATCAAGAGAACTTCCTTGTGTGTATCTAGAGCTCTTTAATCCTTCAAAGTGCCCCCTTTCCTCTTCTTAAAGCACCCTGGAAAAGAAAGAGAGAGAGAGATATATATAAATACGCGATCTTTTCTTTCTCGCACTTTTCAGTCAGCTTTTTGAAACCCTCGCCTCACGAAAAACACATTAAAAAATCAATGCTATCATGATGATGCTTTTGCATTCTGCAAGAATTACAGAAGGATGGAGTCATGTATGTATGATTATATAAGGGTTTATGCCATGCCTTCAATCCCAAGGCTTTCAAGAAAAGTGGTCTGAGAGAGGAAGTGATGATGATCAAAGTGTTGTGGTCATAACTTATATTGTATTCGGTTGGTATAGAATGGAATGGATCCAAGTACAAAGGAGGAGGAAACCAAAGGGGATATAGATAGGGTCATACAATTCTTTGTTCTAGCCCTTTTGTATTCTCCTTCTAGTTGAATCATGTGTGGTCTTATAAATGTTGATAATCATGCTAAAATGTAATCATATATAGCATTATTTTTTTATCCTATTCAAGACTCATATAAGATGAGCCATATTTAGCTATAGATCATTATTTGGCACCCTTAATAACTAGTGAAAATGTGAAAAACCTTAATTTATATAAATGAGTGTTTTATATATATATATAAGGGATGAATGTTAATCTAAATCCTAATGTGTTTTAGCCTTATTTACACTAAAAGTTAGTTTGTAAGAAGTTTCCAATAAGAATAATTGCCTAACTAAGGTTGAGTTTTCCGCGGTTGATAAGTCATTTTTATGTATAGTTAAAACACGAGTGGAGAACAGGGCCATCAACAACATTTATTGTGGAGTTTTAACTGAGGACAAAATCTACCATGCGTGACTGAGTTGTGCATCGTTGTGGCGATGCACAATGATTTTTTTCAGCTCCCGTGGAGAACGGTTTCAATGTCAGGCTGGTGGTGGGTTTTCTAGGAAAAAAGAAAAAAACTTGATGTTTCAGGTGGCGCGATGGTTCTTCACCACCCCGACACCAATACACCAACTCCAAAACCACCAATCCACACCACTACCACCACCTATCAATAGTGACTCCCACACGTATCTTCGATCAACATGATGTCCACCACAAAATTCAATTGAACCCCCATAACATTTACAATCGACACCAATAAACACTAACATCATAGCAGCTAAACTCTACTTTTAGATCTACAATTACCTCATATTGTCGATGAATTGACAGTGGTGGCTCCACTACAACTCTGGCGGGAGGCCAGGTTAGGCGGCCGGGAGGAGAGTGGGCAGGAAGGAATAAAAAGAGGGAGAGTAGGAAAACACTAAGGAAAAGAGGGGATGAAGGAAAAAAAGAAAGTAAGGAAAAGTATTAGATTAAGAGGATTCACGACGGTTGATAGCACCGATTGAAATGAAAACTATTGTTAAAGGCTTGCGAGAACCGTTCCAATGTCAAAACTAGTGATTAACATTAGTTCTAAGCAATACATCATCATTTTGGATCCGTCTAAACTAGTGATTAACAATAGTTCTAAGCAATACATCGTGATTTTGAAACTGTTAACGTTAATTTTCCACTAATAAAATAAGTCAACTTACGTAGTTGCCTCTATTAACCCTATAAAGATGTACATTCAAGAAGATTCCTTTTGACCATAAGGAACCAACGAGACCAAGAGAAAAGATTTCGAGTATTGAAAATGTAGTTTTTGTCAAGAAAATATGGAAGTTGTAACGAAGTATGAGCACGAGAAAGAATGAACGAAGGCTCATCATAACCTTAGGGTTTGGGGGACCAAAGGCCATGATCATCTTTCATTTTGCACCTGACCCAGAATAAATCATTAAATTGCAGGACAGCCCCACGCTATGTAAGGACACATGCTATAAATAAATTTCTATTTTGATCCCAATCTTATTTTATGGTCCCAAAACTAATTATGACGCAAATTTGAGCATATCATGACGTTACAAATTTACAATTCTGTTTTTCTTATTTCTTTTTCTTTTTTACCATTTCGGCCCCCATTGATAATTTGGTTTGTGGATCAAGTGTTTGTCTTCTTGCGCTCATTCTGACAACAAATAGCATCTCTGCTCTCTCCATAACACAGTCACGTACTAAAATATTAAATTAATCATCTTGTTTGATTAAATTAAGGTTTGATTAATTGAAGTTAGTCGTGGTTTACTGGGAAAGGAGATTATAACTGATCATCCTCAAAAGACTTGAATAAAACACAATTGCTTTACAATGCAAAGCTGTTAAAGCTTAGTTATGAGATCAAAGAACAAGACTTTGCTTTCATGATTTTGTTTGTTTCTAAACCCTCTTGTATGTATAATCATCAAACACTGATTAAACTAGTATCATTGTATAAAAAAGACCATCATCCAACCATTTGAGATGCACGATCAAAAATAATTCTGCATTCGCTACTGAATACTGGAATATATATGATTTTTATCTCGATTAAATTCCACCTTATCGAGACATTATAGTAATCAAGTGAATACTAATTTCTTTCTTCAACCTTCAAATCTGAATGCACCACGTACTAAATCAGGTTGATGATCCTTTAATATAATTCACGATGATGAGTGCTTATGTTATTTTACTAATTTTATCTGATTTTCAAACTCGTGCACACTCATGTAAATAATTAGAAGATTAGAAAGTTTGATAAATTTTCCAATTTTGAAAATTAATAAAGTGAATGTTTGCCACATTTAATAAGGGAATAGGCCCACAAAGTTCAAATGAAGCTATGGGAAGTAGAGGTGAAAAGTGGATGAAATAGGCAGAGAAGTATGGGCAACTTTGGGGTTAGCTTTATGCCCCCTTTTCCTTTAATCCATCCAGCATGCTCACTCTCCTACACCTCCCATTTATATTATTTATGCTTATGTAAACAGACAAGGAAACACACACTCACACACTGCTCCAATTTGTACACTTTTCCGTCCTCTCAAAACCGACACCTTAACATTTACAATTAATTTTACATGAAATGGGAAATGTAAACAAAATTAAGTAAAAATGATATTGATTAGATGAGAATGATCATTTAATCATTAAAAAAATGTAACAATCTTAAAAAATAGAATAAAACTAATTTTAAAAATACAACAATTTTAGAAGAACGGGAGAACATTAAAGGTCCCACGTTGGTGAACGAGAGAGTATTAATTTTGGTGAAGAACACAGTTATAGTGCAATAATCATCTCTATATATTACCAATTGATTATATGATAATAGCAGAAGTTTATAATTTTTATATGGTATAATAGTCGTCTGATTAGCTTACTGATTGGTCGATGATCTCTTTCTACTTTATGTTGCATTTGTGTATAAACTACGAACAATAACAATACACATAAGAGCAAATTATACTGATACTTAAATATTAATTGGTTTTATGATAGAATCTCTTGAATAAAATACGATAAGGAGTATTTATATTGAAATTCCCTTTTCTTGTCATCTTTCCAATTCCATACACTATCTTCCAAGATTGATTTCATAAAAAGCTGTTTCTGTGAGTAAATAAAAAATCAGGGATCATTTCAAGAAAGATTCTTCTGGTTGGGGCTTGATGAATTGAATTCCATTCAATGTAGGTCTATGCTGGTGACGTGTTTGATTTTCATTGGTCCTCCATGCAAAGAGACTAGAGAGTACCATTTCCTTTCTTTTCTTTCACTTTGCATCGTAACCTAATCCAGGGATTTTCTAGCTATTTGTTTAGGATCATTATTGTTGTTATGCTTTCTTTATCATTCAATCTGCAGTAGTAGCGGTGAAGATGAACCTTGAAATTGATGATTTCATGAGAAACTATGTACCGGCCTAATAGGAATAGTTAATCGAGAAGTTATAGAAAGAGCTGCATTCATAAAAAAATCGACTAAAATAAAGTGCCGGGGTTAAGAATACAGTCAGAATAAGAAACATATTTAAAAGTAGGTAGAAGTTACGGTACAAACGATGTTCATAACAGATTTGACAATGGTAGAATAACATAATCACGAACATAATCAGAGATATAAAAAATTAGGATAGGTATACGTAGATAGGAGGGTGGATGAACTAGCTAATGGTTGGCATGAGATGGGCCTATTGGCATGGCCCATGCGACAAACACGGTTAAATATTGTTGTCCTCGAACAAATTAATAAGGGATCACAGATCGAAACGGCTATAATACCATAATAAAATATTAAAAATCTATTTATTTAAGTATCCGTGTATATCTTATCAATGACATGACTCATTAATGATGAAAATTACAACATTGATGCGTGTTATATTGTGTTCATATATTGTAGGATTATTGTAATTTTATTGAGATATAATTTACACTTTAGGTGTTTTTTATGCAGGAAATCATGGATTGTAAAGAATTGAGAGATATACATTGTACTCTTTTACCTTTAACCAACGATTTTTCCTTTCGCGTTTTCCAGATTAAGGTTTTTAATGAGGCGATGTGTTCCAGTGAAAAATGTTTTTATTTTATAAGACATTTTTTCATAGATGAAGGGAAAAAGGGGAAAATAGAATTACTAAAATTATGGGTTCAAATTAAATTTTGTGAAAAATAGGAGAATTTGAGCAGGAAAAATACAGTTTAAATTCAAGTATGCTCCTTCAAGCTCGAAAAGAAGTAAAAGCAACACAATGAAGGCGGCAAAAATGGAATTTATCCGAGAAGTGAAGAATTTAGCTGCGGCAAAGAAACCATGCATAGCATGTCCGTTGAATGTTGTCAGGATACTCCTACCTTCCACCTATATGTAATCGTTAAAAATGATTAGTTAGAAACGAGTTATTGTGAAAAACAAATAATTAGCTAGTACCGTAATAGAAAGATGGAAAATAATTAAGCGGTACTACTCACGAATACTTAGGTAATTATTGTATCAGACTCTTTTCATTGTTAGTGTTATTGAGATGTGTATTTGGTTTAGCGAATACTTTATAGGAACATCTTGGTAAGAGAAACAATTGGTTAATTATAATTGGTCAATTGTCGACAAGGTAAGAAAGAATAGAGAGTGTTCAGCATATACATGACGTCTTATAACTGATAGATGCATATGAATTGATTTATCTTTGCACCGATGATCGATGTTTAAATAATGTGAGTTATTCCAAAATGATTACCTTCTTCATATATTTTCTAAATTTTCTATTTGTTGGTTTACGTTACTATTTCATATTTGATATTAGTCAGTTGCTTTATTATTTGCTAAAAAAATATTGAAAATTAATGTGTGGTGGCTACACCAAAATTCTCTATATTAATAGGTATTATTTATAGTTATTGCTCTGAAAGTTTGCAGATTATTTTGGTGAGTGAAACGATGCTCACTAAACACGCATATAAACTGTGTGAAATACATAACATTAGAAATGAAACTACGATTTGAATAAATATATGAATATTATATGGTAAATAGTTATATTCATAATATGAAAGTTAACATATAATTTGTGTACTAGCTTTTACAGAAGGCCCACAAGCAGGACCAAAGGCCCATGGGAATAAGTGTTATTCCATTTACACATACCCTATGAATCGGAAAGGGTGGTAAATTGGTGGTTGGATCGAATACGAGTTAGGTAATATTAGTTATTAAAAAAATATGAGTATGATTCGTTTTGATCCATTTTATGATGATTTAAGAATGGGTTGAGTTGAAATTCGTTCAAAATGCGGGTAAAAATATATTTAACTCATGGGTAAATCCACGAGTTTCATCACATATATGAATCCATATAGGTTTATATACCAACTCATATGAGTAATACCCACATGTTTCAACTCATGTAGCGACTCATATGCATTTATTTAATAACCTATATGGATAAACTCGCAGGTTTCAACCCATATAGGTTTATATACAAACACATATGAGTTGAAATCCTTGGGTTTCAACCCATATGAGTATACCCATGGTGAACACGCAAACTCAATCCGCCCAACCTGTATGAGTATACCCGGGTGAACCTGCAAACTCAACCCGCCCAACCCATATTTTTTAAAAATCTATTTAACTCATCACTCATTTAACTCATCACTCATTTAACTCATTATCTATTTTACTCATACGCACTTGAGTTTAAAAATAGATAGTTCACTTAACCCATATGCCATATATTACGTGTTTATTTTGCTATGACATGTTTTCAACACATGGAGATGTGACTCGGGCGGAGAAAAGCTAAGAATATTGCAATAACTTTTAGAAAATTATTATACACTTACTCAAGATTTGATGACACGAAATGTCTCAACTTTATATATTAGCCGAATCAGGATAAATGGAACAAAATAAGCCCTTACATTGGACTAATTTCCTAAATTTGAGATGTGCATGTGAGTACTCACAAATCAATTATTGAATTCAAATATTTTAACTTGTATCTTTGAAAGATTGGATCGAACAACCAACGCTAAAACTTATCCCGCTTAGACTGTTGCAAATTTTCAAACTTTATTTAAAAAACGTGACACCAATTTGATATACTTCGACACATAACAAGAGACAATCCAACAAACTCTACGAAATATTTGGTGGAAATGAGATAATCAAAATCAAATTATTTCAGCTGCGTTAGTAAGTACATCAAATTGAACATACAGTCTCGTTTAGAACTTGATGATCCCGATCAACTTTGCATTTCGTCTCCGAATTTTGTAGCACTCCGTTAGAACTCCGAAACTCCGTCATGTAACGCTCAAACTTGTTCACCACACTCTCCGGCAACGACAACGCAACCCTAATGGCGTCAGCATCTCCGGCAATCGGCAGGAACAAGCACGGAACGTAGCTAATCACATTCCCAATCTGCATGGGCCGCCCTTCCCCAAAGTCCAGGTCCTCCAGGCCCAAATTGGCCCACGACGATATCACCAAACTCCGGTATAGATCCACCCGTTGACTTTTATCCTCTAAGTGGTCAACTGTTGATTTCACAAATTCCCCTGTTAATTTTGACTTTGCTTGTTGTACCAATTTTACCCCTCCATGCAAATTGAAGATGTCCTCCTCTACCAGTTCCTTCACCGTTGCCTCCGCGCATGCCAACACAAAAGCATTGCCGTAAAACCCGGTTGGAATTTTTGGGTCGGATAGTAACTTCCGGATATTCGCGGAGAAGAGGAGCTTCGCTTTGGTGGATGGTCCGATCCCGAACCCGGATCCGGAAAGGGACCTGATCCAGCATCGCCACGTGTGCGAGGCAAGGATTTCGAAAGCGGTGCATTTTAGCGAGGGGACGCATAGGTGCTTTAGGCGTAGGATATCAGAGGACGTGAAAGTAATTGATGAGGAAATCAAGGGTTGCGATTCTAAATACTGGAAAATATCAGGGTCGGATTGGATAGTGGGTTTTTGGGGTTCGGGTCGGGTGTATATCGGGTGGGTGGAGGTTACTCGGGGCGGGTTTCTGGGTTTGAGGACGTGGCGGGAATGAAATGGTATGATTGGCAATTGGGCGTTAGGTGTCGTTGTGAAGTGGGCCCATGCGTGGAGGAACTGAGAACTTCCGACGCCGTCACATAGGGCGTGGTTGATGGCGGTGCACAAGATCATTCCGCCGCACCGGAGTTTCGTCACCTGAAAATTGGAACGGCGAAGGGTTAATATATTTTTACTGTGCCAAAGCATTATTTACCAAGGTAAAACTATGAAAGAAATAAAATTTGAAATCTCAAAAGTGTTTTGTGGAATTTGAGACAAAGTTTTGTTTTATACCGACCACTCGTTAGATGGATTTATTTAAAAGTTGATGTAACTAATGAGGGTTATTTGGTGATTGTTTTTATTTATTGTAACGAGATTTCTTATTTTTCATTTTAGCCCGTTCCAGTAATAATTTTTTATTTGCAAGTTTTTATATTCCCCCTGTCCATATTAAATTGTACATAATTTTTTTCATGGTTTCCAATACACATGGTTGACCAAAAAGTTACTTTTAAAAAAACTACTTGTTATGACGAATACAACAATATCACCTACAACAATATTATTGTTTATATATATATATATATATATTCAAATATGTAGTCAAAAATTTCTTAGTTTGACTGAATTTTTGATTTTGTGCAATTTAATCAGAGACGAAATATGTGTATGTAATTATATAATCTATCAACTTTATTCTCAATATATCTTTAATTTTATAAAGCTTGGAAAAGTTAATTTTTAACATCAAAAGAGGTAGCCCCATCAACTTGCAAAATGAATTTAGCTTGAAATACATAAATAAATTATTATGAATCGGAGTAATTAGATAAATCAATCTAAATAGCAAGCATCGGATTTTCAGAGAATGGAGGGAGTACAAAGTTTGAATAATTAGAAAAAATACAAAAGGCTCGACGCAACAACAATTTGAGCGTGATGTAGGGTCACACAAGTTAACTTTTTGGCTGTCCATTTTTTTTCATATTGTTGGAACCACAAGAGAATACATACAAACAACATGTTATTTTATTTTCCCTTTTTATCCAATCCCCCCCTCCATTCTACCGATTAAGTGGCTACTCCCTACGTTCTAGAGAAATTGACACAATTTCTACGTTCATTTATTTTACAGAAATTAATATAATTTAATTTTTACTTAAAGTGACAATAAATGAGTTTATACATCTATTATATTATCCATCAAATGGTTGATTAAATCTACTAATAAACTCTTCCATTACCAAAATATCTTTGTTTTATTTCTCATCAACACTTACACCTCATCTTGCATAAAATACCGATACAAAAATAATTAATTGTGTCAATTTCTCTAGGATGGAGGGAGTACTTTTAAAGTGAGAAATTTTGTACTTTTTAGCTAATTTGTGGAACACGTAGCAGAATCTGATTTGTCCAACACCTTAACATGTACTCCCTATGTTCTTTAGAAATTGACATAATTTTTGTTTTCGTCCGTCCAACAGAAATTGACACAGTTCAATTCTTACATAAAGTAACAAAAAATGAGTTTATACATTTACTCTATTTTCCCTCGAGAGGTTGTTTATATCTAATAGTCAACTCTTTCATTACCAAAATACCCTTCCTTTATTTCTCATCAACACTTGCACCTCATCTTGCATTAAATATCAATCCAAAAGTAATTGTGTCAATTTCTATGGAACAAAGGGAGCGTAAAAGGGAAAGAGTGTTAATTGCATGTCACGAGATTCTGTCACTCTTGTATGTAATATTACGAGATGAAAATATTTACCCACGAATGATTCCCGAGATTATGTCTAACATTCTAGGTGTGTAATATTACAGAACTGAAATTTTAACTCGAGGACGATCTGTTATGCATTTAAATCGTTAATTTCACGGGTGAAAACATATCACACAACTAAAATTTTAACTATGCATTTCAACCGTTAATTTCACGGGTGAAAACATGGATGGTGATGTCTGAGGCAAAAAGGACGGTAACGGACCCTACCCCAAACGATCATATGAAGATGTTTAATTGTTGAGAAGTACAGTACATGGTAACTTTTTACCATATATCACCATCTAACATGTATGAAAATGATAGTTCAATGCAGACAGTTAAATTAAACTCTCCTCACCGAGTAAAAAATAAAAAAAGTTACCTGGACAACAAGAGGAGGGATGTCCAAGAAACTTGGAGCTTCAACCTGGTACAGTAGTTTCCTAAACGTCCGGTTCGGGCATTGGGAGATTTCATTAAACTCATCGGCGGTTAAATCCATGAAAGCTTCTGCGAAAACCGCGCCTTCTCCGTTGCAGTCTACTTCGAGTTTCTGATCGTTTTGCTGCGATTTTCGCAGCCTCCCGGCTAAGGGGTAGTATTCGACAAGTGCTCTGGAGAGAGAGAGTTTGAGGGAATCTAGGTTTATTGCGGTTCTGTAAAGGTAGAGGTATTTGATGGAGAATCTGAGGAAGTTCTGGTCGTCTAGGTTTGAGAGGTAGAGAGTTTTTCGCGGCGTTGGGATGAACGGCGTGATCAGTTTCGCCGGTGGAGATTCCGGGTAGTAGCAGACGGGAAGCTCTGAAGATCTTGGCATGTTCTCGAAGATGAAGACGAATAGTGTGTGTTTTTAGTGTGTGTTTTGATTGGAGAGAAACAAGGGGTATTATAGCAGGGTGGGGGACTCTATGTAAAGGTGTAGTTGGATGAGCAGGGGAAATTTTTGGAGGGTTCAGAATTTACTGTTGGATTTGGAAATGCACTCTCAGATTCCTCTCAGGTGGTGTGGGTGTTTTTTTTAGGTGGGATTTGTTGGAAAATGATGGTTAAAATGTTGAAATTCGTCAACTCTTGGTCATCGTTTTGAGTGGGACCTGAACGGATTTAGAGTCGGTGGATGTCATTTTTGGGTTCTCCTCCGCGAGTATTATAAAATCAACTATTTAAACTCTTAAAACGGATCAAGAGTGAATAAGATATGGATGTTTGAAATGTCACACTTAAAAAAGAAAACAAATGGGCGGAAATTGCCCAAATATGTTTTTTTTGTCTGGACTATCTA
>JAULKK010000002.1:1740641-1751051 GCA_032355705.1 Rubia peregrina | reverse complement strand
TAACCAAGTTGTGTGTCTCGTGTTTATTTTATTTTACAAACTTGGTTAGAGTAGAGTACGTTGGAACATAGGCCGAACATTGGCATAATATAAGTTTGCTAGTTAAAGCTAAAATGGTAAAACCAGTATTTCACTCCTAAAATATTTGTTAAGAAAAGATGTGTAAATATATTTCAAATTTCTCACAGCACTAATTAAGGAAATTGCTCCCATTGGATTCCCTTACCAATCGCTTTAGCAAGAAAAACACAATTGAAGAGAGAACTGAAACAACCTGTAAATTGTAATCATCTCTACTCAGTCTCCATGGTGTAGCTATCTTTGAATTTGTAGTAAATATTTTTTTGGGACAGGTGTCCATCATTTGTATTGAGCTTAGAATTTAATCCGCATACTCCCTTCATCCCTTTATAATCTTTAATGCTGCATCCATTCCAATTAAAATGACACAATTTCCTTTCTCGTTCGTCCCAACAAAAATGACATACTTTGAAAACTACCTTAAATAGCAAAGAATATGTTGTTATTCTCACAATGTCCTCTTTAACTTAAACAACCTTTGAACTGGACCCACAAATTTTCCAAAAAATTTCTACTTTCTCACAATTATTCACTACCACATCAGATTGTATAAAAGAGCGAGGTAAAAGTAAATAGTGGAGGTAGTGTAACTTTATATTAATTAAAATTGAATAATATTAATCAAACACTTTTTAAAATTAAATATACATAGAAAAAGTAGTATATGTGTATCAATATTATTGAGTTCATTATGTTTATATTTTTAAATATAAAATTTAAATATATTTTTATCTATTACAAAAATAAAATAAAATTTATAACATTTAAGAGTACAAGTGCGTGTTGATTTTTTAAATTTTAAAAAAGTAGATCTCATGATAGGCGGCCTACATGCCACTTATTTTTTTTTACCTTATACACTACATTTGTAGATTACATATTAAATTAAATTTTTTATATTTTATATTTTTACATTCAAATACATATTATTACTCATTTAACCTTTAAAATGTAATTTTTAAATTTTATTTAAAAAATTACAACATTAAGTGTAAAAGTACTATGGACTGTCAATAAAATTATGGAACTGTCGCATTTACTGAGACTTTCTCTTAAACAATTACGTTAAACTGAATAAGAGCAGTAATAATACATTACGTACGTATCTCTAAACGTTAGTTCTACACTTCTACATATCTATTTTCTCGTCCATAGTATCTCTGTAAAATTAAAATAGTCCTATGAAGTAGAAAATAACGTGTGATGCGGCATGTCCTTTTCCTTCACGCAGTGGCATGATTATTATCACCTCCATATTGCATTATTGCTCCATTGCCCGGAGACCGCTGGCCGGTGGATTCATAGGACTATTTTGTACCATCTCTGTTCGAGTCAAAGATTTCTATTATATTTTTGCACGAGTATTTATTTATATTGATATGGTTAGAGAACTTAAAAAATGGAATGAGCTGATCAAGTTTCAGTCATAAATTTGAGTCTAAAAAAGAAATAAACGAAAATAGAAAGTTAAAATCTTTGATAGGGACGGAGGAATTATTTACTCATTTAAATCATTTTTCATGTCGTTCAATAATGCCAAGATAAATATGGTGAAACGAAGAAATCATTTACCTCCCATGTTCTACATTAATCTGCACTTTTACTATTTGACACTCAACATTGTCAAATTTTGATAACGTATTTAAATAGATATATAAACAATAATATTGTCATATATAATGTTGTTGGATTCGTCGTGATAAGTATTTTCTAAATATTGACTTTTTTATTTGCTTATATTATGCGTAGTTAAACATATTAACGATCAAACATGTTTGTTGAAATAGTGAAAAATTATATGCAGTTTGTTTGGGACGGAGGGAGTATATTGAAAAAGGAAAAGCATCTCAGGTAGACGTAGAATTAGTAATAGTTTAGAACGAATCTAACAACATTTTAGATGATATAGAACGAAGAGAGTATTGGAAATGTAGTTTCAATACAATCTAGAAGGCAAAAGAAAAGAAGGGAAAATAAAGAAGAAAATAATTAACAAATCCACAGTGTTAAGCATAGTTTTAAGCATCCTTGTCGCCATCGTTACCATAGAACTTTTATGAACAAATACGCAAAAGATGTAATAACCACTATAAAACATTGTCGTGTTCTCACTATTTGTCCAACCCAAAAATCCGATTCTCAGTAAAGGGTCAACTTGTTCTATTTTCTTGTCATCTCTCCAAAAAACAAGCCCCGGATATGGAAGATTATGTCATAAACACCATAGTATTTAGTGTTATCTCATGGACGACACTTTTTTTGTTAGTCAGAAAGATGTGTCACAACCGTTCTTTTGGTTTCTGTGGCCGTTTGGTAGCTATCACACATGCATTATCAGCCATAGTATTGGCTTCTTCTTCTTCTTTTCAAGATTGGACCAGCTCCGGTTCTTCCCCGTCTCCGACCTCCTCTCCCCGACAGGTATATGTCCTGTCGGAATACTGTTATTTAGTATTACAAACATGACCCGTCTGATGGAATATGGTTTGTGATGTTTGTATGCAGATGAAAATTTTGGCATTTAATGTTGGTTACTTCATCTATGACTTGTCACGTTTTCAATTCGACAAGAATCGCAATAATGAAAATGTGATCCATCATTTGGTCATTATTTTGGGAATTGGCGCCGGCCTTGTGTATCAGAAGGTATCCTACATCCATGCTCGTGATCAATTTTCCGTCGAATTTTTCTGTAACAATTTGTGTAACACTTCTTACGATATATGATCGATCGTTTTATTGCTGTCTTGATCGCGGTGAGCTATAGGGAGTACCTGAAATGGTGGCCGGATTATGGATTGGTGAACTTCCCGGTCCGTTCAACCACTCTAGAGAGTTGCTTAAGGATCTAGGCTGCAAAGACACCAAACTTAGCATGGTTGTTGATGTTAGTCCCTAAACTCAACTTGTTTAAAAAAACAAATTCTCATTTTTAATGTTTGCAGTAGCAGATCCATAATAAATACGGAAAACAACTTCTTAATAAATTGATATATGTATGGGATATAAATTTGGTAAAAAACTAATTGTTTTATGATGGCAGGTCATTCGAAACACCATAGACTCCTGTCTGTACGCAGTTTTTAACACTAATTTGTGATGCTTTTTTAATTCTCAGTTTTCCTTTGCAATTGCTTTCACAATTTCAAGAATTATATGCGAGCCATATGTCACTTATCTGGTTCTCAGAGCCAACAATCCCCTAATCATCAAGGTAACTATAATTAACCTGTCTTATTCCATTTCCATTAGTAACAAATTAAAGTGTCACTAATTGTATTTTAACAAGTGTCACTTATTCTTATTATATGTTAAAGGCATTGGCTATCGGATTACAGCTACTAGGTCTTTTCTGGTTCAACAAGATTGTGAGAGTGGGTACGAGCAAGTACTTGAACAATCTGAGGACATCATCCCAAAAGATTCATCCAAGCAATCCCTCCACAAAGATGATGCATAAGTAGTATAGTCCTATCCAATGTTTATGAGAGTGCTTTCTTTGAAACTTTCTTCAAAATTAATGAAATTCAACTTATGTGTTGCTCATGAAATGTTTCCCTCATCCTCTCATAGTCGAGTATGGCGACATATTCTTCACCCTGTTTTGACATCTCAGTCGAGTATGACGTGCGGTATATTCTTCACCCTGTTTCAATGTCTGAGTCGAGTGTGACGATATATTTCCCACCCTGTTTTTGACATCTGAATCGAGTATGGCGCTATATTCTGCAAGGGGTGTAACGCTGATCATCCTGCAATTAATATTGAGAGTTTAATTTTATGAAAGCTCCAAAATTTTCATTCATGATGCTGAAAATGACTTAATTTCGTTCGTATTTGACACCCAAAGATACGATGGATGTATGGGCAACTTGACCTTTTTACTAAGAAAAATCTCAAAGGTGAATAATTTTTAACATTATAGGTTATAGCAAAAAGAGAAGAAATTAAAATAATTAGTTTCTCCTTGGTTTAAAGAAGTGTGACCCTAAATGCATTATGCATAGGATGCCCATTGGATATCCATCTGAATACGTCTCAATCAATTATTGCTGGCATACCCAATTGGGAAATTGGGAGCGCAGCACGTATACAGTAAATTAAAAAATGCACTCATCTCTGTTAAATATATTTTTGTACCATCTTATTTTATTATCAACTGAATGTGTTAATGACTTTTTACACGTTTGATTATCCTTCTTTGGCAAACAATGTCGTTTGGCTTTGGCAAATAATAAGGATTCATACTTTTATATCGTCTCATTTTGTTTTTAACCGAGAGCATTAATGACTTTATATATACTCTCTCCGTCCCAGCAGAATTGACATGTTTGTTGGTCTATCTACTTTTGGTGATAAACTAGTACTTACAACTGATGAGCTGATAGACTATTGTACCATAACTAAAATGAGAAAGAACTTTTCTATTACAGGGTGGGATGAATTCCCACACGGTTGGCTCACAGGGGTGAGTGGGGTGAGCTTCCCACTTGACAGACCATCATGCTGTATCAGAGTTCCAACCTACATGGTATATCCGAGCTTGCTCCACGTCAATCTGGCTTATAGAGACTTAAAGACCATCATTTATTAGGGGGGTGAAGACCCGAGTTGTGCCTAGTCAGTCGAACACACCGCCATGGTTGCCTTGACAACTGAATGGAAGATATTAAGTAGAATAAAGTGGTCCACCTGTACCATGATTACTTTCGGTAATCTCAACCTCAGCCCACCAGACAATTGTCTAAGTTCAAGCCAGCGTCCCGACTTAAACAGTCACAGTAGCAGACATTAGACTTGGCATTTCTATCTTAAAAGCACGAAGGTCTCTAACCTGAACCAATTTGGACCCTCGAGATATGTCGGCAGATCCTGAAGTGTCCAAACTAGCAATAGTTTACTAATCTACTCCCTCCGGTTCTTTAACATTGACACATTTGATTTTGGCACAAGGATTTAGGAATGTAGAATTAGTGGTTGAGAATTCATTGAAATGGTAAAAAGTAAAATGAGTGGATGAAAACAATCTAGAATTTGCCAAAAAAATGTGCCAATATTAAAAAAATCATCCCAAAAAGGAAAGTGTGTCAATGTTAGAGAACTGGAGGGAGTACTCTATAACCTTGGAGGGTTTCGCCAAGAGTATGTTGACTAAATTACTTTTGACTCGAATTTCTCCTAACCAAAATCTTTGGAGAGTAGATCGGAAGCCAACATGAATTTTCCATTTGAAAGGTCGACGGAAAATTATAGTTAGCAAAGACTTCTTAATCTAATGCTCTAGACAAAAGATCCATTTGGAGCTCACTTTCCTTATTGAACTAAACTAAAATTTTACTCATAAGAATAAGAACCAAATCACTTGAACCCCGTGACCCCAACCCTAACTACAGTAAGGTACAACCCTACTGGAATTTTCAATCTGATTTGGTCGAACCGAACCTGAATCCACCCTTTTTGGGCGGATATGACCCACAGTTAATTGCCTTTGTTTGCGACGTTTCTATCTATCGCCAATAGGGAAAAGACATTAGAATTTCCACCTTACTGTTGTTAGAATACGGAAAGACTCCCTGACCCCGTCGGCATCGATCCACCACTGTACCCCAATTTTGCACCACCAATCGCCGTTATAGTCATTCTCTGCTTGGGGAATTGAACCTTCTCCGGACCTTGGTGGTCTATCTCCGTGGGAGGACGAGCACTTGTGCTTCTTTTAGCAATATGAGGTCTCATCTGTTCCCACTCCGCCAAAGGTTTGTTCTTTCTCTGGGTAATCACAATCGATTCTAATGTGGATCTTATTTTACAGCCCAGCTTCTTGGTCGGGATTTCGGTAAGTTGGCCCCTCGCCGGCCAACTTCAGATCTACAACAGCGACAACTAAGACAACAAAAGTAAAAAATCAAGAGGGCCGATTACCGCTATGATGTCGTTGACTTTGTAGGACCGTGGTGGCCATGCTAGAATTTCCATGTCGCCAGTAAAAATCGCCATTGGCTGGCTGAGACCGGCAATGACCAATTTGACCGCCTGAGAACGTTGTTGACTGGCCGAGGCTGCCATTGATCGGCCTATTTTTGCTCAACGAAATTGCAGCTCGGATGGCCTCGCCGGAGATGACCGCCCCGGTCCGCGCTCTTAACCCTCCATCGGATTGTATTCCATCAAAGTCGCCATCAAAGTCACAAAAAATGACGTTGAGCTCGCCTTGGATTCTTCTTTCGTTTGACGTCATGGGACCTGCTGGGCCGAGGATATGAATCTGGCCGAAAGCTATCACGTCAGAGACGACCAGTGCGCCGTCTCCACCGCTGGATTATTCGGCCAGATCCAGGCTTGCCATTTCATCTCTGCCAGCCGGCTTTTGCCTCATGGACCAGATGATCGTTGTTTCCATAGCCTATGCTCACAGAGGAGGTCGCTAGAAAGCTTTGGTTAGCGACGGTGACTCGTAACCTTCATTAATATTATATCATTCAAAAAGTAAATGTACCATTTTTTACTTGGATGAGAGAGAGTACTATTTAATATAAAATAGCTCAAAAATAAATGTTATCAACCGATGCAACGCGGGATATATGAACTTAACTAGTTTAATGAAAAACTAAGCAAGCAAACCATGTAGTAATCTCTTTTGCTTCACCTAATAGCTGTACTTGAACCTTAAGGATTGATTGGAGGTATTGCGCTGTAACCTCAAGTTCTAGTTGGTCAAAACGTATCCCTTGACAAATTAATAAAAGGTATCCCATGACAAATTATAAAAGGTATCCAAGACATTTCCATTTCTAGTGAGAGATGCTCAATTCTATCCTTGGAAAAATAGTTGTGATGGAAAATAATGTCATAAAAACCTTTGTATTTGGAGTGTTCTCATGGACAACATTGTTCTTCTTAGCCAGAAAAATGTTCCCCAATCGTTCCATTGATTTTAGTGGCCGTTTGGTTGCTATAATCCATGCATTACAGGCTGTGATATTTGCTTCTGCTTTGGTACAAGATTGGACCGACCCTCTTTCTCCATGGGCTTCGACAACCTCTCCGTTACAGGTACTCCCTCAGTCTCAGTTCAACCTGCACACCTTTTGGTCAATTTTCTCAAAACACACTTGACCATAAATTTTAACCAGTATATAGATACAAATATCATTATTTGAGATATCATTGGATTCCCTGCATGATGTATTTTCTAAACAGCAAATTTTAATACACCAATATTATACATAAATAAAGTTATCGTTGGTCAAATATGATATGAAAAAGTTAACAAAAAAATGTGTAGATTGAACTTAGACGGAGTGTCTTAATATCACTTCAATCATCATGCACATGATGGCATGCAATGATTTTTTATTCACGGGAAACCTAGAAATTTTCTCAACTTTTCTGTTGGAATCCAGATTTTGTTCTCATATTGCTTTTTAATTTTCCTTTACTAACTCTCACGTTTCCAATTCCGTCAAATCGAATGAAACAAAGAAGGTTCATCTCAGAGCCTCATAGCTCCAAAATTCCTTAAATAATTTTTAGGTCTGGAAGTTTAAATTTTATTTTAAAGGTTTCAAAAATTCAAAAAATAATTATTGAAATAAAGGTTAAAACTTTTTTTAAAACCTTTTTAACTATTACTATTAAAAATTATTCTATAAAATCATAAATTAGTATATTTCAATTTTATAAATACTTGTAATACTAAATTAGAAAATAAATTTAAGATCTACTTTAGTTAAACAAGGTTTTACAAAATAAGTGGCGTATAGGAGACGCTTTAACATCATGAGAAAGAATTCAAAGTTACAACCCCAGGTTTCTATTTAAAGTCGTGCACACTAATTAATCATAGAACTAATAATGGAAAAATAATTATGAACTAAATTGATTAGAAAAAATCGATTGTTACCATAAAGAGGTTCCCATAGTTTTAAAAACATTTTAAAATATAATTTTGAGATATAAATATGTATAATCTAACCTAAAAAATTAGATGAATGAGACGGTATCATAAACTAATCAGTTTAAAGTGTTTGGTGAAATGTTACAACACACTTTATTGTGAAATTAGATAATATTTTTGCAAAAGAGCAAATCATGTCCTCTACTTGTAAAATAAAAACATTTTGGTTATAAAAAATCCATCAAACTCACCTCCGTCCCAGTATTAATGGTTTTTTAAAACCTTTTGAGAGTCAAACATTATAAAATTTGACCATAAATATTAATTAATATGTATATATAATAAAAATATGATGTGAGATATTTTGAGATTTATCATAACATCAATTTTGTAAATATCATTATTCTATGCAACATTATTATATATAACTTATAGATAACTAAAGATATTTACGATCGAATCCTGCACAATAAAGATCAGGAAAAAGTAATAGTAATTTGAGTGGGACTAAGGGTATACTCCCTCCGTCCCAGTAGAATTGGTCACTTTGATTTTTCAAAGTCAGATTTGAAATTTTTTGATGATAAATATAAAGTAATCTATATATAATAAATATATCATGTGAGATATTGATGAATTCATCTTGTAGTAGTAATTTTGAGTGGGACTAAGGCCCTGTTCTCTGGAGCTGATCTGATATGATATGATCTGAAATAAATATAAATATACTGAAATGAATTGAAATGAACTGAAATAAGTAAAAATATACTGAATTGAACTGAAATAAGTATAAATATACTGAACTGAAATAAGTATAAATAAACTGAACTGAAATAAGTATAAATATACTGAACTGAAATAAGTATAAATATACTGAACTAATTTTAATAAAATTAAATTGAAAAATGAAATTTATTTCTAAGAATTTATATAAGTTTAAAATAGTGTAAAAAGAAAAATATTTATAAAAAAACTATAATAAACTGAACTACAATGAACTGAACTGCTCTAAACTGCATTGAGGCGAACTAAATTAAAAATAAGTGTACTGAAAAATAGTAACAATGTGACTGAATGAATCTAAATTTCATCATAAGCATTCATGCTGAACTGAACTGAACTGAAATAAACTGAACTGAACTTAAATGAATGAACTGAACTGAACTTAAATGAATGAACTGAACTGAAGTGTAGATAAATTCTGATAACATGAATTTTAATATCAAATATAATTATTTTAATGCTCATTTTATTGTCTGTGTATGTGCAATGCATCGTTTCATAAAATTAACTGATACGAGTATATTTTTAAAAGAAAACTAGAACAATACTATATGGAATAGTATAAATTAATAGGAAAAATTTATTGAAACAAAATAAAGGGGAAAATGAGGGAAGAAAAAGGCGGGATATTGTACATCTGTTTTGGTGGGAAATTTCGTTCATCTTTCTAAAAGGAAATTATGCTACAAATCATGAGAATCACAAGACTTGTTTTTGTTTAAATCAAATTTCATTCTTTTTTTATTTCATTCCTATCTAATCTGAATTGATTATATTAAACTGAACTGATTTGAACTGATCTGAAATCTACGAATTTTGTTTCTTCTAATTTTAAAAGACAACTAAAACAATACTAATATGTAACTGTATAAATAATAATAAAATATAATAAAAATGATGGAAGAAAAAGGCGGGAGATTATAAATCTACAAATCATGAGAATCAAAAGACTTGTTTATGTTTAAATCAAATTTCATTCTTTTTTAAATTTCATTCCTATCTAATCTGAATTGAATTATAATAAACTGAACTGATCTGAACTAAACTGAAATCTACGAATTTTATTTCTTCTAATTTTAATTTCAAGTGGAAGAGCAACAAATTGAGTGGTTTAACTCATATATTCAGGTAACTATTTATATTTATTGTTTTTTAAAAAAAAAATTTGATATTTTTTTAAAAGATTGATATTTGTATATTCTAATTTGTAAATTGTTATTTCATTGCAGAAGCATAAAAATATGGTATGAAGTTAGTGAGAGAGGGGCTACCAAATGAGTGGAGGAAAAACTGCGACAGGCGATAAGGTATTTTCTACTGTAATGGCAATATCCAACTCTTTTTTACTATAGGAGAAAAGTAATTGAACAATGAAGTGAATGGATCTAATTCTAGTGAAGAAGGAGATAGTGGAACTAATTTTGATAGTGATATTAGGAGTACCCCTGGAGATAAAGGTAAGGGACCTTACATAGATGTAAGTGATACTTCACCACCGACAACTTCATCAAAACGAAAGAGTGACAATGGGAGGTCGTCGTCGTACCTCTCAAAGATGATATTTATAAACCCTATTTGCGTACTAACTACAACTGAGTAGATAGTGGCAAGTAGGGTTCGTCCACAGAAACAGGGGATATTCTTAAATG
>JAULKK010000002.1:1582374-1597909 GCA_032355705.1 Rubia peregrina | reverse complement strand
ATGATCATCAATAAAAATGACATAATAAAGGTACCCAGTGCGAGAGACAGCATGTGAGGGTCCCTTAAGGTCACAATGAACTAAATTAAGTACGCGTGGTGCACGTTTTAAATTATCATTAAAAGAAAGACGCTTGCCCTTAGTCATTTCACAAGAAGTACATAATAAGGTTTTGGCAGCAAACTAGTAACTGACAAACTACCAGTTTCATTTAAAGATAAAATTACAGAGAAAGGAACATGTCCTAACCGACTATGTCATAGCTCAAATAAGGCTTTGGCTTTATTTGAATTAACCAAAGAAACTAAAACAGCACCATTGTAATCTAAAATGTAAATAGCTCTCTCACTGTGTCCTCGGCCCACGAGCGCCTTGGTAACCTTGTTGTGAATACTGAAAGAAGTGTCATCAAAAGAAACAACAACATTTAGATCCCTTATCAACTTGGCAAAAGATAATAAATTCTTGGTGATATTTGGAACAACCAAGACATCAGATAAAGTAAGAGAATAAAAAATCTGAGAATTGCCAACATGGGAAATATTCAAAGCAGAACCATTACCAAAATAAACACGACAATTACCGTGATAAGGAGCGACGCTATCTAGGTTAGAAACCGAGTTAGTCATATGATTAGTAGCACCAGAATCCATATACCAATCAGGGGTAGCATTCAACTGCTGATAATGTGGTTGAGCTGTGTCCGCGGAGTTTGCAACATCATCGCGAGCAATATGAGATAGCTTGTAGTAAAATTCAGCAAGGTGACCAGGGCGATGACACCATTGGCAAACATAAGTTGGATGCCCGGACTGAGAAGGCGGACCGCTGGTGACTGTCCACGGCCGCCCCTCCCTCGCCAAGAGCCGCGGCCTCCCCTGCCACGGTTAGCATGTCCGGATCCCTGTTGAGAAGCAGCAAAAGCAGAGGGTGCCAGTCCAGGTCCAGTAGATCGAGTTTTAAGAGAAAATTCTAATGCCTCAGCATCAGCCACAATTGTGTACAAAAGAGGTAAAAGGTCTTTCACCATATGAGCAGGAGAAAAATTGGAAAGCTTTTCATTTAAGCCACGACAAAAAACAACAGCAACATCCTTACCATTGAGAGAATGCCCAAGAACACGCAATTCATCAAGAATATCTTTAAATCGAGCATAATATTCCTGAACAATTTGATCTTCTTGACGAACACCATATAAACGATCAACAAGAAAGAGACGACGAGCACGATAAAGATTCTGATATTTAGTGGCTAAAACATCTCATACATGAGCAGCAGTGACCATTCCGTCAACTTCCGACATTGCAGACGGAGTCAGGGATGAAAAAGAGTTGCTTGAATAAGCTGATCTGTCTGAATATAAGTCTCACGAGCATCGACATCCTCAGAAGCCTTGTCATCGGATTCCTTCGAGGACGAGCTCGTAGGGGTAGCAAGACACTTAATCGAACCTTCAACATAGACGATTAATTTGACAGTTCTTAAAATCGACGAAACCTGAGTACGCTGGTGGGAGTTGTTTTCACCATCAAGCTTGATAGTGATGCAGTTAATCAACGCAGGAAGAATAATTATCAACATCAGGAAACCGATTCGAGCAAAATTGAAAAATCAAATCGCACCAAACACACATCAAGCTTGTGAATGGCAGGGGACGGCTGATTTAACTCTTGTGCAGGAACTGCGCAGCGAGTGCAGCGCGGGATTTCAGTCACCAGCACATGAAAGTCACGGCAGGCGCGTGAATCCGGCGAGAACAGAAGTGGCCGGAGCGCGTGAGGGCACGTGGGACGGCAGAGAGCTCCAATCGGCCGAGTCCGAGGAAGTGGTGGTCAGAACGACGGTGCAGCGGCGGGTGGGTGGTAGCCGTCGATCAGAAATCGCGAGAAGGAGACGAAAAATATGGAGTAAAAACCAGGGAATATCTATTGAAACCTGACTGATACCATGATAGAATGTATAATCCACAAATAATTGTGGTTGTGTGTATTCATATATATTTACTGAGTACAAATTGTATACAAGGCAGAATCATATATGAAAAATGATATATACAAAACCAATCAGAAACGGATTCCTTCTTAATCTGATTCTAATTTATCTAATATTCTATTAGTTTGCTTGTTGAGAAGGATTTCAGAAGAGCCTAATGAAATTTCATTCAGAACGAAAGGTAAATTACTGCTTTCTTTTAAAAATAAAAACAAAGGTAAATTATTGTTTGGAGAGTTTCGTTTCGTTTCCAATATGTTCGCCCAGCAAAGCTAATCGCCTCACGAAAGACAAGGCATTCCGCAAATATTGATTGACATTGTCCCAAGGGCGGAGCCAGAAAGAATTTGTGGCGGGGCTGATGTGCAAAGGAAAAAAAATCGCTAACTTTACCTATGCTGGAGGGGGCTGGAAATTTTTACCCTAAAAATACCCAAATTTTTTTGCTTGGCGGGGGCTAGAGTACATCCGCCCGTGATTGTCCCTCAAAATAATAAATAGAGAAAGACTCGTATGAGACTGTCTCACCATAACTTATGGTGAGACAAGGTATAAAATAAAGTTTTACAAAATACAAAAAGGGCCACATGTCATTCTCATATTTAAATAATTATACTTAAACCCCTGTCTCACCATAAAATTAGGTGAGACCGTCTCATCCAATTCTTTGTATAATAAATAATACCCACTAATGGTGCAATGGTTAATTAATCAAGTTTCCGGCCGATCTGGGGACCATGCATATTATAAGATCCAATTAATTAATCAACTATTCTTTTTCTGAGCTAAATTAAAAAAAATTAAATGTTGTGAAAATAATAATAATATAATTAATTTAATTTAAAATTGACTGAATTTATAAAGTGCATTGTTGTTTGTTAAAGTCTAATATTGGTGGGGAGTTAAGTTATAACTCAATTTATAAGGTCACGTGTCACTTTTACATAGTCTTAATTGATTTTATGTTAAAAACGCATACCTCTAGTACGTATGATATCAAAACCCAAAATTAACTCGATGAAATATATATTCTCCCGTGTCCATATTTACACAATAAATAATACCCTAAATGTGAGTACTCAATTCATAAGATCACGAGTCATCTTTATATAATAATTAATTTTATGATAAAATTTTATGACTAATAAATTTTAGAAAATGAACTACTCCCTTTGTCCCTGCGTAATGTTCCTACTTTCTATTTCCATCTGTCCCAATCAAAGTTCCTATTTCTTTATTAGGGTTGAAATTTGAAGCCAAGATTTGTCCAGCTCATTTTATTCCTCTCACTTCCTCAATCATATCAACATGCATAAATGTCCCTGAAAAAAATGAAAATAGAACTCTTACGGTGGTAAGGAAGGAGCAACTAACTTTAAGGCGTACGTACACCTAAATGATGAGCATTTTCTGTTGAAATTTGAGGCGGACCCGGTCACAATGTTAGCTGGCATTGGGAAAATTCATGTACTTCCTCCAAATTGCAAGATGATCATGATATATTTATTGTTTATATACTAATTTATATTTAGGGTTAAAGTTTGTAAAGTTTGACTCTGAAAAAATAAATATAAAATTTAAAGTGAGACAGAGGGAGTATAAATTTTTGAGATTAAATTGATGCTTTCAGAAATTTTCATTTTCCAGTGTTTTCTTTACCACCTCCGCCAACATCTTCTACCATGTTCTGTACACAGTCAAACCAACCATACTCGTCATATTCTCTACCGTCCCTCCTTTTCATATTCCATACTTCCTAGTAGTGACGCTCACTACTAAAAATACTAATTTAACGTTAACCCATTTAAATCAGTTAATAATATGTAGGAATCAGATAAGAGCATTTGTAGCAATGTGATAACGTTTTAGAAACTATTTGTAAAATAAAAGGAATGTAACTAGTAGTTAACCTAAACATAGGTACTCAAACTGTTAGTTTCTCAATTTTTAAGGATCGATAACATGTATGTTAAAAAATACTTGTTACAATAAATTTAATAACATCCCATCGATCATATGAATTGATCGCAGTTCAGTTAGTTTGAGATTTGAAATTTATAACTGATGTAACTATGCATAGGGATTGGTGTTACTAACCCTATCAGCCTCAATAGACAGCTTGAGGCCACCTCTATGCTTCAAAAAGCCATGCACCCCGGCATCGGTCTCACAAAACGCCTTCCTCTACACCGCACTATACCTCATAGCCCTCGGAACCGGCGGCATCAAGCCGTGCGTCTCCTCGTTCGGCGCCGACCAGTTCGACGAATCCGATGAAACGGAAGCCCGGAAAAAGTTCTCCTTCTTCAACTGGTTCTTCTACGCCATAAACATGGGCGCGATGTTGGGAATCACCGTTCTGGTGTATTTGCAAGTGAAGGAAGGGTTTGGTTGGGGTTTCGCGGTCCCGGCCGGAGCGACGTTTTGCTCTCTGCTGATCTTGTCCGCCGGATTCACGAAGTACCGGGGAGCGCGTATGCTAGGTTTTTGCAGGTTATTGTGGCCTCTGTGAGGAACCATTTTGATGGAACTAAGGTTATCGATGGTCAGGCGCTGTACGAGGTTCGGACTGAGAAATCAGATATTTCCGGTGCGAGAAAGCTTCCTCACACCAAACAATACAGGTTAGATGTTGTTAATTTACATATACTTAAATTATTTTGGTTTTACTTTTTTGGCATGCTTTTTTTGTAATTAGAAATGAATGGTAATAGTCTTAGTTTTACAATATGCGTCAAGCAAATTCAACTACTCCGTTGATTTATTGGTCAAACATCAGTTTCATGCAAGAGAGAGGGAAACTATTATCATAAAATTATTATAGGTTTATAGAGATTCATTCTTCAAATGATTCCACAAATTGTTCGAAAAATGGTAAATGGTCCATTAGTTATTTTATTTTTTAAAAACAGAGTTCGTCTCTTAAAAGATAGTCTTTCCATAGTCATGGAAAAATTAAGATTTAAACAGCAACTTAGAAGAAATGAAGATAAATTTTTCAAGTTGCATTAACCGGGTCAAAAACTTATTACTACTACACGTTGCATAATAAATTTTTAGCATTACAACTAAAATATTTTACCTTTTTATTATTGTAAGTAAACCTTGTTATTTTATAAGCTTATGGAAAGATGGTATTTGCCAAAACTTTGTCTTTGGAATAAGACGTTCTTGATTATGAAAATATTACACTCAACAAAACATTGTTTTGGAAGAATCCCGCATAGAAGGTAACTTTTGAACTAATTAACATGATAAAAAATCATCTTTTATATTTTTAAAGTTGATGAACGGTTCAAAACATTCAAAACAAATTGCTAGATGATTACTTTAGCTATAAACAAACAAATTAAACCCTCCACTTCATTCATTAATTAGTTAGACTTGATAGGACCAAAAGCGGCTGAATTTTTATAAATTTTACCATTCTTCTTGCAAGGCGGTTCCCACTTCACATCAATATTTATTAATTCAATCCAAAAGCTTCATTGTCTTAAGAAAACAATGAAGCTATCGTAGACAGGCCCATAGTCCAAACAAAACAAACCTTCTCTCCTATCAATCTAATCGAGATCAATTTGGTTTCCTCTCTCACGCACAAACAATAAATACAGAAAGCTAAGTTAAAATAACCTTGACAGAAATCTTAATGTCACATCGATCCCTAATTAAAAACCAGTGATTTTCAGCTATCGTAGGATTATAATTTTGTTCTTATCTATAGCTTTATCCAATATTATATTCATTACTCCATTAAGAGTGAATTTATGGAACATTATTCTTATAAATTTTCTGTAGAGACATATAAAATCATACTCTATCCCATTCAAACTTGCACATAAAAAATTTTAGTTAAATTTATCAAAATTTAACAATATATTTGAATAGATATATAATTAATTGTAATATTGCATATATGTAATAATGTTATATTCGTCGTGATATACCGATTATAAATATCAATGTTTTATACGTCGTTATTATGGTAATTAAATATATTAACAATCAAACGTCTTTATTATAGATCGTGAAAGAATTATGTACGACTTTAATTGGGACAAAAGGAATACAATACATGTAAAAAAGACTTAATTGAAGCATACAGAGAATTGTTTTTATGGTATACTTAAATTATGAAACAACAAATTTCAACTCAATTTTGATCGGTTCAATTCAACTCAGTTTTTACTAATTAATACTAAATTGCACATATTTTAGTTTAGTCCCACTCAATTCAATGGAAAATAACATGATACTAAAACGAAGAAGAGAGGGAAAATATTAGGACTTGTTCTTTTTTTACTCCCTATGTTCCCGTTTAAACTACATGGAATCTTTTTTATTGTCTCCAATAAATATGTTTGACTATATATGTGTGTGTGTGAAACTATAAACAATAATGGTGCATGTAAAGTTAATACTAATAAGGTACATGTTATGATCAATCTAACAATATCTCATTCGATAATAACATTACCCATATATCTATTCAAATATATGATCAAACTTTGACAATTTTGATTAGAAAAAAATTCCGTGCAACTTAATCTGATAAGGGGGGAGTATTAAACTTACTTGAACAAATACAGTGTATAAAGTAAAAAATAAGTGGCTTGTCCATACGTTTATAGGCAGGCCTCCTGGGAAACCCACTCAAAAATATTAGGTCTTGCTTTTTTTACTCTCTCTGTTCCGGTTTAAACTATGCGGAATTATTTTCACGACTATAAACAATAACGGTGCAAGTAAAGTTAATATTAATAAAGTACATGTTACGACCAATTTAACAATATCTCATACGATAATACATTACTCATATATCTATTCAAATATATGATTAAATTTTGATAATTTTAATTAGAAAAAATTCCATGCAGTTAAATTTGATAAGAGGGAGTATTAAACTTAATTGAACCGAATTGAGCTAAAAATTAGCAGAGTGTAGTGAAAATAGTTATAGTTGGAATCAGATTGAGATTAAGTAAACTTAACTGAACTAAACTAAATTGAACTGACATATGGGAGGGAACATACATAGACTGATTAGAAATGCAGATACAAACTCTGCTCCCAATCATCCCCACAAGTTCTTTGACAAGGCCGCAGTAGTGAAGGACGAAGAAAGCAACACCAACAACCGATGGCGGCAATGCACCGTGACCCAAGTCGAAGAGCTCAAATCATTCCTCCGAGTGCTCCCCGTGTGGGCCTCCACCATCGCCCTCTCCATCTCCTTCGCCCAGATGTCCACCTTCTTCATCACGCAGGCCCTCTTCATGGACCGCCGCATGGGGCCCCACCTCGTACCGGTGCTTCGGCGCCGGACGGGGCACCGGTACGGGGTGACGTCGTTACAGAGAATGGGGGTGGGGCTGTTCATGTCGGTGTTCGCGATGGTGTCGGCGGCGGTTGTGGAGAGGAAGAGGCGGACGGATTCTGATCCGAAGAGTTTGAGTGTGTTTTGGCTGTTCCCGCAGTTCTTTCTCATTGGGACCGCTGTGGTTTTTACTTATGTTGGACAGCTTGAGTTCTTCTACGACGAGGCTACTGATGGTAATGTTTGGTTATTTATTTTGACCTGAATTTAAGAGTTTTAGGAACGGATATATTAAAATGAATTAAACTACATATAAATTACGTTAAGGGAAATATTTAAAATAATATAAAAATACATTTAAATCTAGTGTATGTAAAAAGAAATGAGAAAGATAAATGTAAAGTAAGTACAAACTTATTATAAAGAGGTGAAGTATAATACTCCATCAAAATAACTAGAGTCTGTCACTTAAAAGACGATATTTTTATAAGATAAGGAAATATCAAGATTTAAAATCCAGATAAGAAGAAATCACTACACACAAAAAGTCCAGTATTGATGCATATTTCGTGACAAATAAGGAAATGTCACAATATTTTCTTCACCTTCAGCTATCACTAAATATTTTGTGACATGTACACATGTCACTAAATTGAATTGCTACATCAATACATGTCACAGATTTAGTGACACTTCTAAATTGATTTACACTTTAAAGCGACACAAAAAAATATAACGATACTTCAACGCATCACAAAAATTTAGTGAGTATCACAGATGCTCCAAAAAAGCGTAACAACTTGAAGTTTTTTTGTAGTTAATTAAGAGAAAATTTCCGGTTTGCATTAATCGAGTCATAAACTTATAACTACTGGACGTTGCATAATAAATTTTCATTATTGCAACTAAACCTTTTACCATTCTATAATTCTAATTCAACGTCATTTTTTCATATGCCCATGAAAATACAGTATTTCCCAAGATTTTTCCAAAAGAAATTCTAATAAAATGCAAAGTACATAATACTTTTATATGAAAATAATATATATATATATATATATCAAACAAATTGAAATACTATCTTTTCCAAACTTATTAAAGAGCTACAGTACCTTTTAATTTGAATATTACTATATTTTAAACTTACATGTTGTATATTACAAATCAAACATGTAATAAGATATTTGAAAGTAAAAAATACAATAGAGATATAATATTAAAAAAATATAATATAAGAACTAAAAAATATAATACATATTTGAGAATATAATTTTAATTAAAAGATATACATTTTTTTAAAATTAAAAATCGCTATCGAAGAGACCTTCTCCTCTTTATTATTCTATGGGGAAAAAGCAGTACCAAACGGTATCGTGTGTATCAGATTAAATAATACTTAATAATACTTAAATATTTATTTTATTTGTCTATCAATTAACAGGTACGAGGAGCATAAGCAGCGCGCTTTTCCTGAGCGAGATCGGCATCGGAAACTGGCTGAGCACGGCGATCGTCAAGGCCGTCGAGGCAGCGACCGGCAGCGCGGAGAAAGGGTGGCTGCAGAATAATCTAAACAAAGGGCGCCTCGATTACTTCTACTGGATACTGTTGGCCTTCAGCACCGTCAATTTCCTGGTTTATTTGGTGGTGGCGGCGAGTTACAAGGGGCGGAGCGGCGGCGGAGCTACCGTGGGAGATGAGTCTGTGTTTATTGGTCGGATTGATGGGGGCAAAGATGATGTTAAGGGCGATAAAGGGGATTTACAACGTGGGATGTTTTGAATTTATGAGTTAATTAATTTTTATTTATTTATCAGAAGTACTTAATCGGCTTTGTTTATCATGCATGCTTGTGTTTGTGGGGGATGAATTTACTAACTCCCCTTTGGTTTGCGGGTTTTCTTTTCATTTCAATTCTAGTTATATTTGACGGGTTTAGTGTTGAGAAAGATATATTTTAACTGAAATAAAATTATATTTTTATATTAATTTTAATATTTGAATGTAGTTTAATAGAAAATTAAGTTGTCTAAATTAAAATTTATTATGATCGTTATAGTAGTACTCCATCTGTTTCTTTAAGAATGACACACTTACTAAAAGTGACAGTTTTTTTTGCACCCCTGCAGCAAAGGCCGTAGAAGAAAGGGACAGATTTAAATTTGACCATTTTATCCTCATACCATTTAACAATTTATCTCAAATATCTTCCAATTTTCAAACATTACAGAATTAACCCAATAACTAACCCAAGCCTAACATTAAACTTTCCCTCCGTATTTTCAAAGCCGGGTTACCCATCTGAGCCCAGATTTGATCCACATTTGAATAATTCCTTTCTTTCAACCCACCATATATAAACAAGAAGAGACCAACACATAAAAACCTGAATCTTATCGTCTCTTTCAAACCTCTTTGTTAGTGAACCCATCCGAACCCAAACATCTTGGTTCTGAAACCATGCGTCATTACCAGCTCGTCGTTGACCCTGCGTAGCCCTGCCCTTGACCGCCTTTTACCTCATCGGTGACCTGCCAAGCCCTACCGCTGACTGTCATGTCTTCGTCGCTCACCCTACTGCATCAAAGCTATCTTTTCCCCATGATGACCGGCCTAAACCCTTCCAGTTCCAAAAATCAACCATCTATTCCCGGTGAATCCGAACCTCCATTCAAATTTGAGTCTCACATCGACGACACCTATGTTGAGGAGACGGAATGGTTAAAGATGACGTTGTTTCCTCCAGGTCAGCTGACGACGTTGGTCGGCTTCTGTTCCAAATATCGACCGAATCACAAGCACCGGAATCCTAGGCGGAGATGGCGCGGGTTTCATCGTTGCCGACACGACAATCACCAAATAATTTTGACCTGAGGTCCAGATTGATTCGAACAAGGCGGGTCAGATTCAGGTATCAGGATTTCATGGATGCTGAGGGATGGCCCGACATCACCAACACATACGAATCTGACGAAAAGGCAGATTACGACCTGAACGACGATGCTACATTTGGGACTCCACATCAAGAGAGAGAGATTCAACATAATAAATCTGAATCACCTAAGTTTGTCTACTACCTGAACAGGGTGACAATTGACTTGTCAGAGGTAAAGATTTTATGTTGGCTTTGTACATTTGAAAATATGATTACAATGTTACTAATCTTTGAATCCTTGTGATATAAGTGTGAATCTTTTACTATGTGAAATTCAGAGTTACTAATAATTAGTTCATATTTTCAGCTCCTTTCATTTTAAATGACTCTATTCAGTTCTTAGTTCTGGACTCCTCTTAGGTACATCCTTGTGTTCACAAGTTGTTATTAAGTCAAAAGTGGAGTGACGAATATGGCAAATTGCCTTCTGCAACATTAATGCATATGTGGAAGGTTTCGTTACCTTTGTAGGTATGATATTCAAGCTCAAAACGGTTATTTTTGTAAACAAACTGATTGGTTGAATGTGTGTTTTGAGGGTTTAACTATGTGTGCACTACTTGTGGCTGAAATGTCTGTATATGTGTTCATTGTGTATATTCTCTATGGCTGTTTAGTTTATATATGTGTCAATTTTATGTAGTTTGTATCGTTGTTCTGTTTATGTATGTGGTCTTCCTGTGTGGATGTTATGTTCAGCATATGTGTTATAATGTGCATTGGGTTGTCCTTTTACACCTGGTTTGTAACTTCGATAACTAACACGTCATTAGAAGAAAAACTAATGTTTTCATTACATCAATGGTTGGATCGCAAACACACTAACAAAACCTAGCATAGTGTTTGCATCCTTTAGGCATCCCTACCCCTATCCAACCCAAATGAAAACCAAAAGGCAATAGAAACCTCCTTGTTATCCCGAAACTTGCTGAATAATGTACTCAAGCTTTGGTTGCTTCTATCTAGTGTCGTAAGCCCTCCCTAACCACTTATGTGTCAATCCTATGTCAGTTGGTAGCATACCTTGTAGTTGGAGTGCATCCTTCTTCATATGTAGTAGATTGTAACGGTTATATCTCTTGCATTTGACTATCTCAACCATGACACATTGTAGTGTTAGAAACACTTTGTTCAGTTTTTTTGGCTCCAAATTCTCAAAAGCTGCTTTTGTGGCTGAGATTAGTTTATCCAATGTGTGGGATTTTGACTTGTGTTGCAAATTTTGTATTGAGTTAACAAAAAACCAAATCTAAGACATTCAAATTTGGACTTTTTGGTGGCTAAAACCTAATCTTATGTTGAAACCATCTGAACTTGCAACCATTCTAAATTCAGCTTCATCAACACATATATGAGGTATTGCATTGTCCTGTCGAATTGTTATGTTTGTGCTAACTAGTAATGGTCATTTTCCTTTTGATTGTTGGAACCAACTTTGTCAACATAAACTCTTTAGTAATATCACGATCTATTGATGGAATTGGTTTGGTTACCAAAGTAACGGCTGGTCTATTCTTGCTAGTCTTCTCTGCAGCCTCTTCATGTGAGAATGGCCAGATCCCAATTTTCCCATCAAACATAACCTCTCTCTCATTGTTGATGATTGGCCGACATACGGCACATAGGAACATTATTTTACTTATGTACCTCTTGTTTTGAACCGTGCGGTGAGGCTCTTCCTCATCCGAAATAAGGTAGTATTTCTCTGTGACCCTAGTAATGTAAACCCATTTCTCGTCTATATGTATAATGCGATGCATATCCATGAAAGATGTTATTCCTACACTTGTATCATGCTTCAAGTGAGATAGTGAGTAGTATAACCTAGGTAGCTGATTTGATGCTGAAATTTGAGGTTTTACTGCATTTGAATGGCTTCGATTCTGACCCCCCCCCCCTTCACCCAATGATGCATAGTAGAGGTGCTAACCCCAATCGCTGTTGCATATCCGCTTTGTATAATGTGCAATGGGAGGGGGACTGTCATAGCTCCTTGTAGATTGCAACCTTTTTCCTCCCCTGTTTTCCCTTGACCTTGCTTCTCCAATCTGTGCATAACCCTAGTTGTCCATGTCTTTTATGCAGGTTTGCAAGCCGGCTAATGGTGCGAACCGAAGTGTTCCATCGTTGGGCTACGTTCTTGCGGCGATGTGTGGCAATCTTGCCTTCACTCAAATTTTGGAGAATGAACTCCCCTATTTTACACCGTTGGATATCAGTCAATCGATCCCGTTCCGACATTCCGATGTTGCTGCTACGAAGGATTAGGAGGTTGTAAGAGATGAACAGTTGCAGAGATAAATTGTGGAAGACTAGGATTTGGTTTTGTTGTTGTAAAATAACATAACCTTTTCATTTCCTTTTGTTGGCACCCTGGCCATTGGGTCGTGTGAAGGGCTGCTTGAATTAAAGTGCACTATTTCATCCCCCGTTTTGCAATTTAGGAGGGAAAATTATCCTAATTTTTTTGGGTAGATTGACCCATGAACGAAAATACAGATGTACTAGGTTCAGCCAAAACATTGTACTTCTATATATATATCTTCTCCTATATCTAGCAATTATCCAAGAGTCACAAACTAGTGTGTCATTTTTAAAGAAACGTAGGGAATATAATTTATCAAATGTCTTCTTTCACAATTTCTAGTTGACTATTTAGTTTAATATATCAAAAAAACATGTTTGACCGTTAATATGTTTAACTACGTATAATAACAAATTAAAAGTTAATATTTAGAAACTACGTATTACGACGAATCCAACAATATCACATATGATGACATTATTGTTTATATATTTATTCAATTATGTTGTCAAAGTTTGACAGTGTTGATTTGTTAAATAGTAAAATTGCAGTTTAACCTAGGACAGGGAGATTATATACTTTTTCCTTAAAAATTCCAATATTTTCTCTCTTTGCATAAATGGCTCGAATAGCGGGAGTAGAAGAAGAATGTTTCGAAAATCATAAAGGGGTAGCTTATGCAAGTAGGATCTTAATCATTTATAAAGTCGCTTTTGTGTGTTCTTTATTGATAGTTTAAAGTCGATTGATAGGCATGCTTTCTTGGGATCTGTTAGTTTTAAAGTTTTTCCACCAGCTTAGTGATGATGATATCTCTCCCTACTTTACTTTAATCTCTTTTCGCCCACCCAGTTGAGAAAATAAGTCAAGGAAATGCCATTTGATTTATATTATTGGTAAATATATTCTCAAAGAGTTCCATCTATATTCGAAGTTTATTTATGGTTTCACTAGGTTTTAACTAACTTGCGAGTGGAGACTGCAAATGATTACGCCCTTGCATTTGATAGTACATAAACTTAGGATATGTACAAAATTAAAAACCAATAAATCTATTTTTAACTTTTTCAATATTTTCATTTTAAATTAAACACAAAATTTTGTAACTAATGATGCGATTTGATGTTTGTTTTTATTTATTATAATGAGATTCTTATAATTTAAAAATAAATAAATTAATGTGTCGTGATGTTTAGATAATAATGATTTTTGACCCTATAAATTATAAAAATGAGATTTTTTTATAATTGGCCTAATAGTTAGTCAGCCTAACAAAAAATTTCTCTAATTTAAATTGTACACATGCATTTTTAATCAATTTTTATATATATTTAAATAAATATAAATAAATAATATTATCAAATTTAAATATTATTATATTCATCATTGTAAATAAATTTTTAAGTAGTAATTTTTCATATATCATTCACTAGTGAAAATATTTCTTGAAAATCTTGAAAAACATTCAAAAGAAGAAGCATGAATTTTGGGAACAACATATTACTTCTTTGATAAAAATCAAGCCATTAAAATAAAGATATACTAAAACCACAATCCAACGATTCTTAAATCATTACATTCTCTCCCCCTTTCGCTCTTACCACCTCGCTCTCCTATTGAGAGAAAACCATCCCCAGAAAACCTAATTAAACATTTTTAAAAGAAAAACTTCATTACACACTGCAAGCATTTTAATATAGCATAGCACTTCTTCTTCTTTTCCTTTTCTTTTTTTTAGCCCATCGGATAGTAATAATGTGGTCAAAGTTAGGCTTCTGCCGGTCAAACTGCGTTTTCCGACGGGCCGAGCAAAGGTTGCGCCAGAGACGACTTGGCATGGGCGGCGGTGATCCGGCTGCTGACGGCGAGGTCCGGCGAAGTAGACGGCGGAATAGCGGCGGACTTTTGCATGGCGAATTTCTGCTCTTCATTTTTGCCCCACAGAACCAAGTACAAACCTATTATGATCAGAACGGCTCCAATAACCCTGCAATAAATAAATAAAATAAATAATGGTGGTTAATTATTTGTCATTAATATTAAGGTTATAATTAAGTTATATCTAGTTTATTATTTAAAAATATTGAAATAATTCCGGTCAACAACTGAACTGTCCCTTGCAATATTAATGGGTGTGGCCATCCGACCTCGTGGCATTGTTTCCTCTCCAGAAAGCAGAAGATAATTTGTGACAACTACTGAACCAAATTCACCCGTTCATTTTTATAAATTCTGAAATTATTTCATAATTTTTTGTAGTACGGAGTACACTAAATAAATTTGTAACCAAACTCAAGGTTAAAATTTAAGAAAATGTGTGAGTAATTATGGTGTGTCTAGTGGAACTGTGTTTATAAGTAAGGCTGGCTTATTTTGAAAGTAGAGAGATATCAACTTTTGATATTTCCCCCCAAAAAATAGGTTTGGATTTTGAAATAAATTTTTTTAACACTTTACCCAATAGATAAAAGTGTTTAATTTATAAGCAAGGCGGTTTATAAACACTCTAAAAATATTTTTAGTATTTATCATGAAAACACACACGTAACGGGATTACACATAAGGGAAACCCTAACTACATCCAGTTGGATTTATCTTAAATACATTACAACACAATAAACTCAACTCAACACTAAATAAATCTAATTTTCAACAACTATTCGCACAAATAAACTCAACTCCGAACCAAATAAACATCATTTTCTCAAATTTACCCAAATTCTGACACAGTAGTGTGTAAACATGCAAACACAATTATGTGGGGTCCCCAAGTTAACATCATAATTAAGTGACAATTATCTCTAATGTATTTGTTTGGTGGTATATTAAATCGTAATAATGTATAGTAATAAGAAGAAAAGATGAGAAAATAATACCCTCCCAAGAAGAATTGCTCGCCCAAAGCAATGGAAGCCATAATGGCAACAACCAAGGTCTGAACAGGCTGATACACCGCCACGAAAACGGGACCCCCCCTGTCGATGCA
>JAULKK010000002.1:1512379-1524622 GCA_032355705.1 Rubia peregrina | reverse complement strand
AGTCCGGGACCATATGGGTGTGTTCATGTGGGTTGCCGAGTCAACTTTACGACCGACCATACACTAGTCTTAGCCAGTAAATTGGCATGAAGGGTTACAAATAGAGATAGTGTTAGTAGCAAACCAGGGTTAGCGTTACGCAACCCTAGAGCCCACGATAAGGTGTTTTCCCCCTATACCTTTGTAGGCTTAGGGAGAAGCATATGTGGTGTAGTACCCGAGATGTAATCGTACGAGGGAGATTCAGACCTGGACAGCAGGCAGTATTGTTATTGCAACCCCCTAATTACGGAGGTGATGCCAATGAAAGATTACATGTGCACCCTACGTGACAGGTATGTGGAAGTATTGATCATCAATCACACCACGTGTTATAAAGTCTAGGATAGTCTTTTACATCTTGTATATGATTGAATCAAGGATCGAGACAACTCCGATCATGTAATGCAAATGGTCCCCAAGTGCTAGTTTGTATAGTTTATTCTCTTGTGATTTGCATGTTAGTATTTGTTAGTAAACCCCTCCCCAAAACCCGTTTTTGCAATACTAGCTATTCCATACACGTGATCGAACTGACGACCTAGTCGCGGCTGTGTGTAGTTAACTTTTAGATTCCTATCATCTCTGTGGATGACCTCTGTCTTGCCACTATGTACCCCATAGGTATCATAGTAGTAGGAACGAGAGCAACACTATAAATTTTTAACTTTGATCACAACTCCCTCTCGATTTAGTGAGTGTATTATCCTGTGAAAAAGGATTGTGTGCTTATTAACCGACGCCAGGAGAGGGTGGGTCAGCGTCAATGGCCAAATCCAAAGCATTGAATGCTATCTTCACTGTAGTGGATGAAAATCAGTTCAAACTTATCTCTACATGTCATCAGGTGAAGAAGACATGAGATATTTTGCAAACTGTTCTTAAAGAAACAAGTCGTGTATGTGAATCCAAACTACAAATACTAGAAATAAAGTTCAATGAATAAAAGATGAAGGAAGATGAAACTATTGCTATGTTTAATGGGAAATTGAGAGATATCACCAATATGGTGCATCAATTTGGAAATATTTACAAGGAATCCAAAATGGTGAAGAAGAATTTGAGATCACTTCTTCAAAGATTCGCTATCAAAGTTGCGGAAATAGAGGATCACTGCAAACCTATGAGATGACTTTGGAACATACAACGAATCAAGTGCAAAAAGAATTGGCTTTCAAATATTCGTCGTAAAAAATCACCCATGAAGTTGATAGTGATGTTGGAATTTATGAACTTGCATTTATCACAAAGAATTTCTCAAGAATGCTGAAGAAAATGGTGCATAAAAATCTCAAGAAAGATTCAACGGTAATAGACCTTGGGCTCAAGACCTTGGTAATAATCGTGGAACACAGATAGAACAAACCAATCAGTAGTTCTCTAGAAATCAGAGTGGTAAAATAAAGCAGTCACGAAGGATTCAATGTAGAGAATGTGAGGGATATAGACACATTCAGGCTGAATGTTCTATACTCAAAGAAGTAAGGAAAGTCATATGTAACCTCATGGAGTAAAGATGAAGAAGAGGAGAAAGATGAAGAGGAATTTCTTAGCAATTATGTAGCATTTGGAGCAAAAAATCATGACATATCAGAAACGAACGAAACATGTTCCAACATAGTGCATGTGGTCAAGGTTGTATGTTCCAACACATAAAAGTTAGTAGATGACTACATATCCAGTGATGAGGAAGGCCAGACTGTGAGTGATGAATAAATCTATACAACATACAAAAAAATGTATGAGACGTGGTTGAAGGTTGTTCACTCAAATAAAGTCCAAAAACGAAGAAAAACCAACTTGCTGAGAAGGAGAATGAGATGTTATTTCTGATTATACAAATCAAAAGAGAGATAAAATAGTTGAAACTAAATCTGAGCTCAGTAACTAAGAGAGCTGAAATGGCTAGGCAGCCATAAACAAGTTGAACACTGAAAAAAGTAAAATTGGATGATATACTCACTATGGGACAGAGCTTTGGAAATAGACAAGGTATAAGCTATTACAAACCATCTACCAGCACAATAGATTTCAAATCAGAATTTCAAGATATGCAGAGAAAAGTGGTCAAATCACGGCAACGCAAAACTCTTGTTTGGAGTTACTGAACTTATCAAGGTCATACAGAAGATCACTATTTAAAACTTCTCAAAGATATCATTAATGGACAACAACTATCATCATGTTCCAACATAGATGATGTCCAACGATCAAAGATGGTTAGAAAGGCATGGATTCCAAAAAAAACCCTAATAATTGCCTTGCTTCTCACACTTCTCTTATCGCACACTCTAGTGTGGTACTTTGATAGCGGTTGTTCTTGACATATGACTTGAACCCAAGAGTATCTGACAAAGATCCAACCATACGATGGTGGATTTGTCACTTTTGGTGATGGAAAGAAGAGTAGAGTAGTTGGAAATGGTGAACTGCAAATTAAGGGATTCCTTATATTTACAAGTGTTTTTCTTGTAGAAGATTTGAAGGCTAATCTGTTGAGTATCAGTCAGTTGTGTGATGACAATATGACTGGGAAGTTTCATAAAGACAAATGCATAGTGAAATATGGTGAAGATAAAATACTCCCTAGAATTCGGTCTCCAGAAAACTGTTACTTGTTGGAACAAGAAGTGAAATGTCTAAGTTCTAAAAAAGATGAAGGAAAAATGTGGCACAGGATGTTTGGCCATATCAAATATAAAACTCTTGTGAAAAACTCCAACTTGAAGGCAGTACGAGGTATGCCTACACTCACTGGCAAAAAGAAAATTGTATGTGGGCCATATCAACAAGGTAAACAAATTCAATCACCTCACTCATCAGTTCAGCATATCACCACCTTGAGAACACTTGAATTACTACACATGGATTTGATTAGTCCAGTTGGTACACCTAGTGTGAGTGACAAGAGGTATATCTTTATGTGTGTTAATGATTTCTCTAGATACACTTGGGTGACTTTTTTTAAAGAAAAATCTGATACGGTGGAAGTTTTCAGAAGTTTGGTGATCAAATTACAGATGGTGAAAGAAAGTCCCATTGGAAAGATCATTACAATTCATCGTGATCATGACAGGGAATTCGAGAACTCCTAGTTTAGTGGTTTCTGGGATGAGCATTGTATTCAGCATGAATTCTTTGCACCAATCACTCCTCAGCAGAACGGAATTATTGAAACAAAGAACGAGACTCTACAAGAAATGGCTCAATTCACGTTGGCAATTCATAAGGAATGTGGGGAGAAGCCATTAATGCATCCTGCTACACTATAAAACGAGTGTATGCTCGACCATTCTTGAGCATACGTCATATGAAATCTGGAAGGGAAGGAAACCAAATGTGTCGTATCTTAATATTTTTTGGAGCAATTGTTATATTCTCAGAGATAGAGAGCAGCTTGCAAAGTTTGACAGCCATAGTGATGTTAGAATATTTCTTGGATATTCTGTGAACAACCGAGCTTATCGAGTGTACAATCTTCATACAAATACTCTTATGGAAACCATAAATTTCATAGTGGATGGTTTTGATGATAAACAGGTATCCGGTGAAGGGGAAGATGAACCAAATTTAAATTATGTTCCAACATTGAACATATAGTCTGACCAGCCAGACTATGTTGGAACATCCAAGCATTCAGATGGGACTGTGAACTTAATGATATTCAACAAGTTCGAACATCTTCTCCTACTGCTACACCTCATGTTCAAACACAATTATAGCCTGAACCTAGTATCAAGAGAACTTGTACAATTCCTCTGGTAAATTACAGAGAGCTTCCAGGATTACAGTGTTTCATCTCTCTTATTGAACTAAAATATTACAAGTATGCTTTTCTTGATGAGTATTGGATTGCAGCAATGCAAGAAAAACTTAGGCAATTTGAACGCAGTGATGTATGATATCTCACTCATTGCCCCAGAGGTATAAATGTTATAGGCAGAAAGTGGATCTTCAAGAAAAAGTCTGATGTCGATGGCCATAATACAAGGAATAAAGCAAGGTTGGTTGCTCAGGGCTACATACAGGTTGAAGGAGTTGATTTTGATGAGACATTAGCATCGGTTACCAGTTTAGAATCTATTTGCATTTTAATTGTGATTGTGTGCACTGTGAATTTTATGCTATACTAGATGGATGTCAAAAGTTCTTTCCTAAATGGCATGGTTAATGAAGAAGTATATGTGGAACAACCCAAAGGATTTGAGGAGCCTCACTTTCCACATCATGCGTATCGATTCAAGAAGGCTTTGTATGGATTAATACAAGCACCAAAGACATGGTATGAGTGACTCACCACCTTTCTTATTCAAAAAGATTATCATCGAGAGTGAGTAGATCACACCTTGTTTGTTTTTAAAAAAATCATGAAATATTTTGACTGCCCAAATCTATGTTGATAATATTGTTTTTGGCTCTACCTCATCATCTATGGTACAAGATTTCGTAAATTTGATGCAAGATAATTTTTAGATGAGTATGGTTGAAGAAATCACTTACTTTCTAGGACTTTAGGTGAAACAAGAAAAGAAATGCATGTTTATAAATCAAAGTAAGTATGCCTTGAATTTGGTAAAGCGGTTTGGACTAAGTAATTATCGAGTTGTATGAACACCAATGGGGGCTACTAATAAACTGGTCAAGGATAAGAAAAGGGTTGGAGTCGATCACACATTGTACATGAGTATGTCCAAAGGTAATAAGCCATGAACCAAGAAAGACGGAAGCCACGTTCAAGACTCACCCACAAACTAAGTTTATAGCAACCATAATGCAATCCACAATCTCAAACCCCAGTAATGCGGAGCCATGACTACAGTCCACTATAAATACAAGGAGAGCAACACTGGCTCAGGTAAGTGACACTAAACTGAGAAATACCAATTCTCTTAAGGAAGAAACTAACTTGATTGTCGGAGATCTTTCCCCAGAACCACTTTCGGGCCCTTTTTTTGCAGGTTCACACTGACTACATGGTGAATATCAACCATTCTTCCTGGTCGGGAATACAACATCAAGCAGTGATGAGGTGAATTCAACTTGGACGGAAAGTGGTGGTCATGGAGTGCGGAGGTCTATAGGAGAGAGAAGCTTGGAGAGCGGTGGTTATGACATTCGATTGTCATAAGTGAGTAGATCAATTGGAAAATGGCTCTCTGTTTTCTTCTTCTTTCACTTTTAAAATTGATTTTCCGCTTCAAAAACGGGCTTCTCCTCTTTGTTTTCAGGCTTCTTCAGATTTTTGTCAACTTTTCTGCTTTGGAAACGGGCTCGGTGTGGTGTGCCTGGGGTTTTTCTATTGGCTGGGTAGCGGTTGAGTGATGCCCAGATGGAGGTGGTTATTTTTGTTATCGATTATCAATTTATTGCTTTGATTTTGCCAGTTTCAATCATCATAAATGTTTGCTGTTAGGTAGGAATGTGTTGATTTTGTTTCATTGAATCCATAGGTTATATTTTATTATTATTTATTTATACAAAAGTGAGAAAAAATGCAACCCCACGTACATGGTTGAGAATGTTCTGTAGTTTAGAGCTCGTTTGTTGTTTCGAGTAGAGAGAAGGGAGAGGGAGGTGGCTGGGCAGAAGTGGGGTGTTGCTAGGCGGATGTGGGTTTTTGTTGGGAGGGGGTAGGGTGGTTCTGGTGGCTAGGTGGAAGTGGGGTGGTGGTTAGGGTTTTAGTATTCTTAATTAGAAAATAATAGTATAATAGTAAGAAAAATTGTGATGGGTAAAATGAAAAAAAAATCAGATTAAGGAACAAGGTTATTTTCAAGATTTCACATTCGGTCAAAGGTCAATGTCATCGATAATACCAAAATTAGGACAAAATGTTATATTGACATAATTCATCATAAAGTTAGGGTTAGTTTGATACTTTCCCATTTTGCAGGGTTATCTTGACACTTTCAACCTAAACGTAGGTTAGAAATACATTTGTCCCAATTTTTTTAAAATAAAAGTAAACTACTGACTGCCTAAACATTATATCTATAATTAAAAAATTGTGCATTTTTTAAAAGAGCGAAGTGCATTTATAACCCTGCATAATTCCTGAAAGTGCATATATAACCATGTGATAATTGAAAAAGAAAATATAACTCTAGATAGTTTTATTGCAAATATAACATTTTCCGGCAGTTTGAAGCCAGAATTAGATGAAAATTTGATTTTACCCCTATGATTTTTTTATAAAAAAATGAAAATAGTGAAATTACCATTATACCCATTATCTCATTCGCCAACCCTATTTTCCTTCCTCATTTCCTTATTTTTTTTGTTCTCCTTTTCTTTCTTCTCTGGTTCTTTCTCCCTGCTGTCTGAGACTAATTCTGGTGTGCCGTCTGAGACCATCAAAAGCATATCAACAATTATAAATATGCCGCCTACACAACCATGCTGATGCATTTTTCGACACACATTAGACTCATCTCGAGGAGGCGAATCTGGCCTCCACCACCACAACATCTCGGCCTAGGCCATCGCTACTATAAAACCTATTCGGTGGAGTGGGGTGGTGGGTCTTAATTTTTTGGCCCTTGGCTGAGCAACACCATAAATTGTGGCTGATGGTGCCTGAGGTGGCGTGGGGCTAGGGTTTTGATGACGGCCTCGGATGGGGGTGCGCTGGCCCTTTGGGGTGGTGGTGGAGGGGTGTCGGGATGAATGAAGCGGCGGTGGTGAAGTTCGTGCTGGTCATGGTGGAGGTGGAGCTAGGCCAGAGGAGGAAGCGGTAGGAGGCTAGGCCATAGGAGGAGGCGGTGGGAGGCTAGGCCAGAGGAGGAGGCGACGGGAGGGTAGGGTAGAGAAGGAGACGGTGGGAGGGTAAGGCAGAGAGGCGGCAGTGGGAGACAATGGCAGAGGAGGCGGTAGTGGGAGGCTATGGCAGAGGAAGTGGCGGCGGGAGGGTAGAGCTAAGGAGGCGGGGATGAGAGGATAGGGCAGATGAGGCGGCGGTCGAAGGCTTGGACAGAGAAGGCAGCAGCGGGAGGTTAGGGTAGAGGCGGCGGCGGTTGGAGGTGTAGTGGTGGCGGCAGGGTAGTGAAGGTGGCGGAGTTTGAGTGGTGGAAATGGGCAAAAATTGTTCATTTAGATTCAACATTTGGTCCAAGTACTTTTTTGTCATTTCAGATAAGGTCAACTACCGGAAACTCAAGTCAATACAGGAAATGTTACCAGAAGGTTATATTTGTTCTTTCGTTATGTAATTTGGGTTATATTTACACTAATAATTATCTCATGGTTATATCTGCACTTTCTCAGTTATATATGGTTATATTTGTATATTTCCAAAAAAACACACAAACATGAAATTTCCTACTTAAACAACATGAACTTAAAAAATTGTGCCTGTTAAAAATTAAAAATCTATCAAAATATAAAAACACGAATCACAATCTATGCATGTTAAACTTCCAAATTATTCAATCAAATAGTATTGAAAGTAATATGATATATAACTATTAAAAATTAAGATATACAATTAGGCTTAATTAGCTTAAAATTTCTTAAATTCCATATTTTCTCCAATTAATTAAAATTTCCATTATAAAGTATTAGTGTATAATTAATATTATTTTATATTTTATTGGCATAATTTAATTTATATGTATATATATATGGATTTGTAAATCGATTTTCGGGTCGATTTTTGGTTTTGGTTAAGGAACCAAAAACCAACCCATAAACCATATTCGTAATTCGAATTAGTCAGTTCAAATATTTTAATATAAAATTTGGTTCAGTTTATTCAACACTTGGATAATTGGTTTTCGATTCGGTTTTTGGTTTTTGAATTTTCTTCCCACCCCTACTATTGGCCTTAATGAACGTCGTGAAAGCCCGCTTTTCCTTGTCGCACTCATGAGGTGGTTATTCTGCTTCCTCCTCGCCTTTTTCTACCTGATGCTCTTGGCAATTTTCCCGTTGTTTTCTCCTAAAAGGCGTATGGTTAGGTGAAGGGGTGTAATCCCGAGTCTGATTTTGAGTGCTCCTGATGATCACCATAACTTATAAATAACCGTTGTTCCCCACAGACGATGTCACTAGTGTGGTTGATTCCTTCTAAATAATGGTGATGAATAGGAGCTAGTGTTCATCGGTACTCCTCTCCTTGGATCATGCAATCAAAGTCCCAGATTAACTCTGGGGGTAAAAGATCTAATGCTTAAGTTATTACTTTTCCTCTTGAGAGTATAATAATAGGAATTTGTGTCTACCTCATTCTCTCAATTCCTCCCCAATTTATATGGTGGTGTTTGATATGTGAGTTATGGTGTTTGTGGCCATTGTGGTGGTTGCACGACCTTTTTTGGATATATAATATAGCCACAATCTCCTAGTCGTGGCCACCGTAGTAGTTACGATCCGCGTATTTTGCATTATGGACTGACTGTACGCTTATCTTTAGTAAGTTAGTTTACGAGATAGTTTCACTAGGTCTCTTGGACTGTTTGTGTATAACATGTGCCTGTATTTGGTTCTTACATATACAAGATTTTAAGAATGTCTTTCTCAATGGTGTTCTTGACACTCCTTTGTTTATGGAGCAAACGTGTAGCTACCAAGATCCTCTTCATCCTTTTTTTTGTCTTTGGATAGCCATCTATGGTCTTAAGTAAACTCCTCAAACTTGGTTTTAGAAGTTTAGTTCCTTTCTAATGTGTCTTGGTTTGTTTTAAAGTTCTTTCGGAACTTAGCTTTTTCATTTTTCCTTGTATATTTTCAGCGCTCTACTTGTTGGTATATGTGGATGATATTATTTTGATTTTCAATGGCTTGATTCTTCTCCATCATTTCATTGCTCATGTTCATCGAGAGTTTCCCTCATAGATTTTGGCAAGCTCTAGTATTTTTTTTGGAGTTCTCCTCCACTGCTGAAGGTATTTTGTTGGGTCACCAACAATGCTCGTGATATTTTTTGTTGTTTTGGTATGGTTGATATTTGTCCTATTTATACTCCATTTGTGGCTTACTCCCAATTGCTAGTTCTGTTTGTTCGTATTTTTCCAATCCCACGCTTTATCATTCCCTTGTTGGTGCTTTTTCATTGATGATTACTCATTCCAACTTATCTTATGTTGTGAATAATGTAAGTCGGTTGATGCAGCCTCTAGCTAATGACCATTTTCGGGTGGTTACTTGGATTATGTGTTACGTTCGTGGTGGCACAATTCATTTTAGTTTGGCGTTTCACTCTTCTCCAAGGGCTCATTTTGTTATTGGTTACTCTAATGATGACTTGGCTCATTTTCTGGAGATTCGTTGTTCTACATATAGTCATGTCCTTTTCCTTGGCGATAACATTGTTTATTGAAGTGCTAAGAAACAATCAATTTTATCTCGCCTAGTTCAGAGTTAGAATATAATGGCATGGCCAACATTGGGGCTGAGTTAGCCTGGTTGATGAATCTTTTTCGGGATCTTTGAGTGTTGTCTCTGTTGGGTGTGTAATCCAAGTCCCACATCGGAAAAAATAAAGAGTAATGTTCTTGAATATAAGTGTTCAAGCCACCATATTAGTATGGGGCCTTTTGGAACATGCTAAAAGACAAATTTTGAAATTCATGATGTCTTAATTGAAACTGAAAAATATCATACTAATGTTGTTGGAGTGGGTATGTGTCAGCCCAACAAGGAGTGTCAGAATCATGTTTCATGCTTAGGGCCCGGTATGGAAGTTCATATTGGTTCGAGAATGAAGGACACAACCTAAGAAGATTGTGTGAGGATGAAAGACACAAATTGTATGGTACTTGGCTTGAGAAGGGATTGTTGGGTATGTTCCCAAATTGGAAAAAATAATAAAGAGTAATGATCTTATATATAAGTGTTCAAGACAACATATTAGTATGATGCCTTTGGTACATGCTCAAAGACATATTTGTGAGGGTTTGGTCCAAAGCGAACAATATTATACTTATGTGACTTGGTGTGGGTTTGTGCTGGCCCAACAGTTTTCTGTGTCTATGCAACTAAGTGATATCAATAGTGTTATCTTTCTAACTCAGAATCCGGCATTGTAGGTGGTGAATTCTGACTAACTCAAGGCTTTTCTGGCATTGATCAAGTTTGAGTTTTTCATTCCAATTTTTACGTTGTTGGCAATCCAACGCTTTATTTGATGGGGGTAATAAGAAGGGGCGGATTCGGGGGGCGGAGTGCTGCTCTGGCACCACTTCAATTTCGGGATACAAGAAGGTAGAGTCAAAGACATCTCACATGATGTCTATTATTATATATCACAAAAGTTATCGATGGTCAAATATTGCACGGAAAAACTAGTGGTTTAAGGAGGCCATTGTTAGAAAACCAGAGGGAGTACTTCCTTTCTAATTTCAAGTGTAATAAAAAAATTTATAGAGTAGTTAGGATGTTGTGTCCGACTAATTAGGATAAATTCTCAATTTCCTAGTGTTGCATTATTATGACCTTTATTTTTTAAATACATTAAATTAGTGCGGAGCAAGTTTCTATACAATTAATGTGTCGGTATGAAGTTTAAACAACCATGTACGGGTCTCACTCTATTTTTATGTAAAACACAGTTTTTGATATTGGGTTAACTCCGCACGATTTTCATATTGGGTCTAATCCCGAAACACCTCTTATTAGTGTGTTGGTACTCTCACTAATATAGTACTCCCCTGTCCCATATCAAGTTTCACCCTTTGACTTTTAGCAGTTGAATTGAAAAATAATTTATCCTTAATATCTTTAGTTGAGGATAATTAAAACGTGTGAAAATTTGATGTTTTGAAAACATGTGTTATAACGAATCTAACAATGTATCATACATTAGTATTTATATTTATATACCAATTCAATTTTAAGGTCATAATTAGAAAGTTTTGACTAAATGAGTAGTTAAATTGCAGCTTGAAATGAGACAGAGGCAGTAACCTTTAAATCTCTGATAAGTGCTCTAATATAACTTTCATTTACCACCTCCAAAAGTGCTTTTATACCCATAATTGGTGTTCACAGTACAAATATAGCCCTCTTGCCTAAAATCAACTTATTCAAATTGAAAATGATCAATATACCCCTGTTCTATAACCCGGAGATTTTTGTTTTTGTTCTAAAAATGGGTCTCATTTAGAGGTGAAATTAACAGAAAATAAACTGAAAAAAATAGGAGTTTTTCGGTTATTTTCAATCTGGACAACACCGGTTTTCAGCGAGAGGGATACATTTACACATTTAAATGCCGGACGTGGGTATAAGAGCACTTAAAAAAAACCTAGGGTTATATCCACACTTATCAAAGAACTGGGGATCATTTATTCATTTCTCCTCTAAATATATTAAATCGAATATTAACTGTTCAATGAATTGATAATCAATAATTAGCTACGGTTGGTTAAGGGTAGCGTAGTAGCATGGGAATATTAGGTGATGATTTTGAGAGTAAAAAGGATGGCATGTAGCTTCTCTTTAATCTTTATTCTGTAACCTGAACCTTATGATTAAAATTGTTTGATTCTTCCCAATAATCGTAATTTAGTAATTAATTATTCACCGTCGGTACTAAATAGCATTGCATGTGATGTGAATAGTAAACTCATTTCTATATCATTTTAACTCTGTCGATCGAAGTTTAGGGATCTTAAATCTGGACTGTAGATTTGAATTTATGTAAATTTGTGTAATCTTTTGTTTATTTTATTAAAATTTGGTTGTATTGATTTGTCCTTGTTCATTTATATGCACTCATACCATTAGCTTAACTTTATACATGTGCCATGGGAGAAATGATAAGCAGTATATCCATGCGATGATTACTGATTATTGTGATAATTAAATACACATCGAGGGTGACGATTGTAATTGAATGGCTACGCATAGTAACATTCATGCTCCGAAAGCCTAATATTGACATTTTTACCGTCATTTTTTCGAGCCACGTTTGATCATCGAAAACTCTAATTGCGTACAATAATGATATACTCCCTCCGTCCTAGTTTAAACTGCACTTGTACTATTCATTTAATCAAAACTGATTAATTTAAACTATAAAATTCCATTAATATATGTTGTAAGGATATTATCATGTGGCATAATGTTAGATTCGTCTTAGTGTGTATTTTCATAATACTATTTTAATATAATTTTAAATCGTACATAGTTAAAAATATTAATGGTCAAATATTTTTTGATTCTAACTGTCAAAAATTAAAGGGTGCAACTTAACTTGGGATCGAG
>JAULKK010000002.1:1469528-1480190 GCA_032355705.1 Rubia peregrina | reverse complement strand
GTCTTTCCATAAGGTTATGAAAAGATGCTCTTTTCCAAGACTTTGCCAATGATCAAATATATTTTAAGAAAATAGGTTAAAATTTGTGTGGTAATAAATTGAACACAGGGAGTGTTAGTAACACCGCCGACTTACGAAAAGCACTTTTTGTAATGACCAACGGAAAATATGCATGAATTGCAACCCACTAGTGGTACAACTGCTGGTGCACTATGTACGAGTAGATCCCATCTTTTTGATGATATTTTGTTGTTGTTGTGCTTTCTCCAGGTGAATTTAATTAATTATGATTTATGGATGCACAATATGGATGCACAATAATTGTGCTTAATCTGATATTGGGGACTCATGTGTAATTATGTTGGCTGTAAAGGAGAAAGTGTCGGCAAACCCTACCTAAATTCATAGCAACAGTAGTACACGTTTAGGTAATGTTACCATTGATTGATTCTTTGGAGCATCAAATCAATGAAAAAGAGGAGTCTAGTCCATTACTTACGGTGGCTGAATGAGGATAAAATTTTGGGAACTAAAATTCACCGATATTTTTGGGCAGATGAATTTTCTTCCTAAACGGAATCATCTTCAATTTTAATGAGATGAGACGGACAAAAACATGAAGGGTATTACTCCCTTAGTTCGTCGGAGTTTACTGGGGCGGCCGCACCGACTCACCCCAGTTTAGTTCCCACTGATCCCTTCACCACAAATTGATCAGTGGTGCGGTCGCCCCGATTTAGTTCCCATTGATCCCTTCATCCCAAATTGGTGAACACATAACCCTTTCTTAATTAAAGTTATCAAACTTTATATGGAGTGTGTATATATAATTATGATAATAATATTATCTCATATGACCTTATCGAATTCAAAAATCAAATGTTTATGCAGATGTTATATGTAGTTAAAAACATTAATGCTCAACTACATTCATTGTTAATTGTGAGAAAGAGAGTACAAATTACTTTGGGATATAAGAGTATATTTGTTTGGATAATATGGGAAATAGAACGAATACTATGAGAATATGCTATTAACTTAAGTACATGACTATCTCATGCAACAAAAAACTTATTGCTCTTCTTCTCATTTCCTTACCCATTTATTTTCAAAAAGATCCTATTCTTTTATTTATACTTTAATTTTCAAAAGCAAAATTAGTATAAAACTACTAATCAAACTCACAGTCTTTTATTTTTTAACAAATCTAACCTTATTCACTCTTTATCAAAATCAATTTCCCAACACAATACACGAGTAAAATAATTAAGCAAACATGATTCTATAACCCCACCACCGCCCCCTTCTTTTTCTTCTGAAGTTTTTTCTCCCATTTCCCCCATCTTCCCATCATGGGGAGATGGGGAAACGATAGTTTTTTCAATTGATATACTTTTATTGTTTATGTTATCGAATAAGTATGAATTCATTTCTATACATTAGTATTATTTCTTCGGCCTGATAGATTAGATTGATTTGTCCATGGTGATCATTTAATCTAACTGTTCATGTCGATGCATTTTGTCTGATCTGGTTTTACATATCGTATATTCGTGATTTCGTTTGTGTTTCTCTATTGGAAATTCCGTTCTCGATCTGTACTTTTCAAGGTGTTTATAGTTTGGACAATATAGATCGTGTTTTGGATCAAGATCAAGTGGTTTTACAACTGTTGTAGGTATGTGTTTGACGTAGTGATATTGATGCTAGTATGCTGCTCTTCACCTAGTGGTCATGATTTTTGCGAAAACAAGTTAATATCCCTGAGGGCGATATTACAGTTTTTATTATTGGATCTCTTATCTGTAATAGTACAGACGATCAGTCTGGTTGACATGTAATTTGAATATTCTTGCAATATATTGGTTATTGCTAGAGGCGAGTTAGGTTGGATGTCAATTCCACTTATTGTAATCGCCGTTTGACGTTTTTCCCAGCATCTTGGAATGATTGATTTTCAAAACAAAAAATCAATTTCCTAACATTACCTTTTATTGTTTGATTTTTTACCTAAAATTGTAGAAAATGTGATGGATGAGTCCCAAATTAGATTTTGATGTATTGGGCTTATTATTAAATCTCGATCCATTGGGCTTAAAAGTGTTGGATCGTCATCAGCTTTCAAGCTTTGGGCTACTGGACCTGAAATAGATTCGCTTCATTACTTTTCCACTATCATTCAAAACTAATTCAAACTAACAGATTTTACCGAAAATCACAAAGAAAATGGGACATATGTTGCAATCAACTAAAGCAAAATCTAAATTCAAGCTATAAACATCTAGAACACCGGATCTCAGCGAACTTAGAAAACTTCTGCCACTTTGCTTGCAAGAACGCGCTCTCGTCTCTCTATGAAACCAAACGGAAACCAACCGGCTTTTCCCTTGCATTCACCTTCAGCCCATCCATTGTTCAATACCTACCGAAATGCCACAAGAACACATTCTCAGATCATATAGCAAAGAGGGATTTCCAGTTCATGAATAACGAGGTTGTACCTTTCTGACAACAACATATTCCCCAACCGACAACGTTAGCTCCACGTCAGATTCGGCCTGATACGAATGTATCACCTGCAAAAGAAGCATACTTAAGTTAATGCATGTCGACTAGATGAAACAAAACGGTGTAAATGAGTGAATGGATGCTAACCTCGCCAAGGAAGTATCCCAAGGCATCAGTGGATCCGTTAAATGATTGTGGGGCGGATAAATTGTTAACTTGTTCATAAGATGGAGGCGGCGGTTGCATTATGTTCTCGGTTGCTGGCCTTGAAGAAGCTTCGAAACCTTGACGTTCAGATACCATCTGCCACAGTATATTACAACAGCAGAGAATTAATAACTGCAATCTACTATAACAATAGCCACGGAACAAGAGCCTTGTTCATACTATGGTTAATATAACTACTTACCTCAGCCTCAAGCTGATCGAGCATTTGCAATATTTTCGAATGGTACTTGCGTTCTGCCTCAACCTTTATTAGATTTATTAGATGGAGAACGATTTAGCTAAGATTAGGCCCAAGATGGAGTTTTTTTCAGAGCACTAAGGCTAATATAATAGATCATGCCACACTACCATTGTTATAAGTCGCTGGAGAGTCAATCTTTGCTGTTGAGCTTCCACAGCAGCCATGGCAGCAGTTGCTTCTTTGCCCAACGTAGCCATGTTGGATTTCAGCTCCTCGAGCTTTGATTCTGCAGCTTCCAGCCTCGAAATATATTCAGGATGACCATTAGACTCCCTCACTTTAGCTTGGCGTCTGGAAACTTCTATAACCTGCCTGGGTCCAAAAAAGAATGTAATCATCCCTGGGAAAATGATACTGAAAAGTCGTTCGCATAATGGTGCCCGAAAGTAATGAACAAATGATTAAGTCAACAAGTAAAAATAGATATTCATTAGAAAATGAAACAATGCTGACTGTAAATAAAGCTGGTTAATAAAAGCTACTTGGACTAGAAGGCCAGTTGTAAGATTGTGATCTAATCTCTCACCTGAGCTTCCACTTCCTGCCTCACTCTGTCGTAACGTTGGGCAAGATGCCGGGCATCCTCAAGGGGAGCGCCCACTACCATCCCACGCAAAGGCTCGGCAACCTGGAAAAACCATAATTTGATGGCTGAAATCTACAATCTCTTTAACTCAATAATAATAATGATCTACTACGTAAAAAAGAGTTGAAACTATAACATAACGGCTGCTTGAGTTTCTTCGGCACTCTTGTATATAGGTGTCTAATATTAAGTTCAACTGTGGGTTGATTCCAAACTTATTCCTATAATTGCTTCAGAAAAGGTACAAAAAATAATTAAAAACCGAGATTTAAGATTCTTCAAGCCAGAAGTAAAAATCTCTCAGATTAGGCAAAAATGAAGACAAATCGTGGAATGCATGGAAATAACCGAACATAATTGTGTGTAAGATATCTCAGACCTGTGAACCAAGAGTTCTCAACAAACTAGCATGTTCCTTCTCAACTTCGGCACGAGCCCTCCCATAAGTCAGTGCAGCTTTGGATAGAGTAGATGTGTTTTCGGCACCATATTTTCTGCTATCTTCTGACAGCTTGGTACCTGTTAAAAGGTGGGAAAAGATCAGGGGAAGGATGAAATACAAGACTTAACAACAACAGCTATTCACAAAGGATGAAAAAACGTTTAGCTACCAACCGATTTCAACTTGCTTTGATCCAGTAGCAATATAACCTTCCACGCCTCGAACAATATCCCTCTGAAAATGCTGCAAAAGAAGATATCCCAAGGACACACAGTCAGGATCAGGACATAAATCAACAATACATGAATTGATTCACAGTATATACTTAAGAAAAATGCAAGCTTGACCTTCCCAGCACGAGTAGATATGTAAAGTTTCTCGAGTTTCTGATGCTGATTAAATTCCGTCTCATCATTCGCACCACTTTCCGGACCCCCGAGTCCACCACCAAACTGCTTAAAGACAGCCTAGAAACAAAACAAATGCAACAAGAAAAGTACATAAGCAAGAATCCAATGAATCAACACAGCAGAATCGCGATTCACGAAAGGCGATGAGCTGAAAGAACACTAATTCATCAACCACTCTAAGCTCTTTCCAACCTACCATTTGGGCATACAATCACATACTACATTAATATCCATCCCAATAAAAACTACTGCTTTGAGAATCCCAGAAACCTAATTTCATGTTCAGATTGAAAAACTGAAAAAACAATGCTCATATAACTCCAAATGCACAATCTTTAACGCTCACACAATCCATTGACTTATTGCATAAAACATAATCAAGAACAATGAATTAGGGCGTGGAGAAATCGTACCTGTTGCTGCCTGGCGACTTGTTCTCGTAACCTGGAGGCTTGTTTCCTGATGGCATCCATTGAATTGCTGAAACCCTCCAAAAGTACGGATTAATGGTCAGATTTTAGCAGCTTATCTGCATCATGGTCTTTGAGATTTTCTGCCGCTGCAATAGCTACTGTGTGCGTGCGTGAGAGAGAGAGAGAGAGAAGGGAGGGAGACAAGGTTGGAGTTTCAAAGCTCAGAAAAGTGATGGAACAGACCAGTTTGGGAACCTTGGACGGACGACTTTTGCACTTTTGCTTCACTTCCTTCGACTACTTTCCTTTATTTTTACACAAAATCTAAATACAGGTTAAAATTTCCTAAATGCATGTGAACTTAATGAAAATTTACTATAGTACCCTTAATTAATTTTAATTTTAATTAACTTTTGATTATTTAACTTTAGTCCTCATCAACCATCATTGTTGATTAATTCACAATAAATATTATAATTATACAAACACGTTAAGAATTAGATTACCTTTAAGAATTGATCGTTAAGAATTAGATTACCTTTAAGAATTCATCGGCTCCATAGGATCAAACTGGGCAGAAAGTGAAACGTTGGAAAAAGTTGAAGAAAGAAACTTGTTGAAGTTTTTGGACTCCATAGATGATTATTTAACCCAAATGAATACTCTATCCCCAATGCTTCACCAGGGATGGCTGGAGTTGACTAGCACACGACACTCGATGGGAACTTCATGGATAAATCCCTCTTTGTTTGACCGCAAAGAACATACTGTTGCTACCACATTACGGTTGAATTGTCAAAATGTTAGCTCAGGAGTACAACCACCACACTTTCATTTGCGAAAATGGGAATCTTCATGTAGCGGAAATTTCGAAGAAAATTTTGAGGATGGATTGATACAAAATTTATTTGCTGGTTTGAAAATTCGTAGCAAGAGTGTGACATCTGATAGTAAAGGATCGGAAAACATAACTTAAAAGGTGAATAAAATTATGAGGCAATTGATAAAATTTATTAAGATTATAGGGGAATATTGTACGATATAGAATTTGTTTAGGGCTAAAATTAAATAAACATTTCCTAAATGCAGGTCTAAAACTTCTAAATGTAGATAATAGGGATAATATAGTAAATTATTCATTTAGATTACCTGCATTTAGGAATTCTTAACATGTATTTAGATTTGACCTTTTTTATTTCTATGTGAAAGTATTAGTCACGGCCTCACGGGAAGGAATGGCCTGAGGTCGGGTTTGGGTCGGGTATTTTATAAGATCTAGACATGATTCTTAAAATCACATTTTGTACATAGTACTATTATCATATTTGATAGTATAAAATTTAAGCATGAGTTAAGTGCTAAAATAACCCTACCTTCTGGCTAAAAGTGCCAATATAACCTTGCAATTTGAGAAAGTGTCAATCTAACCATGGACTTAGCTGACTTTTTAGTCAACAACCATTTGACCAGAATAAGGTGAAATGATAATTTTACCCTTGATTTTTTTAAATGGAAAAACTAAATAAGACTTCTTTTCTCTCCACTTATCTGGTCTTGTTCAACCTTTAATTGCAAGCAGAAAGCATGTTCAAACGGGGAGGGGATTTATCCAAAAAAATAGGGGTGGGTGAGGTTAGGGTTACGGCGGTGGAGGGATGGTGTTTGTGGTGTTTAATTGGGAGAGGAGGAGGGAGAAGAAGAGAGTGGTGGCGATGGGAGGGGAGATGGAGGAGGAGAGCGGCAACAAGAGGGAGGAGGTGGGGCTAGGGTTTAATCGGCAGTGGTGGAGGGAGGGAGGGGAGAGGTGAGGCTATGGTTTATTGGCGGCGGTAAGGGCGGGAGGAAGGCGACGGTGGTGGTGGGCATCAACTGAAACAATTTCGTAAAGATCGATGACTGGCAATTGAAATTGGTATGTGGCGGGGTGGTGGCGAGCGAGGGTGGCTGTGAGATGGTGACGAGCAGGGGTGGCTGTTGGATGGTGGCGAGTGGCCTGTAGGCGGAGGGGGGTGGTGCGGTGGTGGCGAGGTGGTGACACGCCTTCATTTTCTCTAAATTCCTGAGGTCGACAAACGGATTACAGTAACGGTGGTCAGCTCTTGGGCAACGCCAGCTTCCAGAAAAGATTGGCGAGGTGGTGACAGGTGGCTCGGCGAGCGCCTTTATCTTCTCCAAATTCTCTTTGTCAGAAAATAGATTACAGTACTGGTGCCAACTATTGGGCAGTGCTAGCTCCCAAACAAGGTATAATGGGTATTAAATTTTCTTCTTTGGTCTAAATGGTATTTTGGTCATTTCAATATTTGGTCAATGCTGAAAATAGGAAGTTTGGCTATATTGGCACAATTTGACTAATAGTTAGGGTTAGTTTGTCACAATTGATAATTAGTTAGGGATAGATTAGTAATTTTTGAAATTGCAGGGTTATGTTTGTACTTTCAACAAAAAATTAGGGTTATAAATGTATTTATCTCTTTTAAGTATTTATCATAGTGTATGAAAATTTTAGATTCATACTCAAATTTAATAAATTTATGGAATTAAAAAATTCAAATACTAGGTACTAGATGGATGTAACTTTTTTTTATTAAGTATAATATGCACTGCGTGAATAAGGTTTGAATAAAAATAAGAAGTCAATAAAAAAACTCATTTGTATTACAAATATTAATACAAATAATAAACTAAAATAATGCCCTCTTAAAACAATCGATTTGGAATATATATATATATATATATATATATATATATAATTCTTACAACTACTTCTATATATATATATAATTCTTACAACTACTTCTCTAATGCAGTCGGTTTGAAATTAGTATACAACAAAATCTTACTGTATCAATTATAACTATAATACTAATATTAATGATAATCCTTTATTTTTTTATGTTTGATATATTTTTCATTTTAGTATATATATTTTTAACATTCTCACAATTCCTTTTACGACAAAAAACAAATCATTCTCAACCATTTATATTTTTTTTACTCTTTTCATTCAATTTCCTTGCACATTTCAACTTACAAAAAAATAACACGTAAATATATGGTGCCAGCCAAACCTAGTGAAACGGAGGAAGTAACATTGTTTAAAATTTAATTAAATAAACTCTAAAGCTTCTTAAATTGAATAGAAATGAATTTAAAATGAACCAGACAGGACATTGTTGCTGATACCTATTTTATTTATTTATTTATTTATTAAACCACCATTGGTGGAGGGATATTTATTAGGCTCCCCAAACCATAATAAGTTTCCTCAAAGGGAAGCAATTTGTTAGATTACAGAGATAAGTTGAAAACCTAATCTGTATCTAAAGCGCGGTAACACGCTAAAACTACAATCTAAAAAGTGCGAAGGAATACATCTGAAAATCCTAAAATCTAATGCCCTAGAGCATCTAACTATCCAGCAGGTAAAGCATCTATAACTCGCATCGCCCAGAACTGTAATGTCCTGACCAACCAAAGTCCACCAGTCTAAATCCAATCACAGATACGCCGGGAGTAAGTCGACGAGACTACTTCGACTTGGATTTCTCCTACACTGTTACTAGAGTAGAGACTAGAAGCCCAAGGGGTTTTCCAACTGGCCAGCTAATCCAGTTACAGTGGAAAACAAACAAATAGGCACAGAATACTTGATAAACTAGTCTAGATAGTTAAGCAAAAAACTCAATTTAAGCACATATTCCTTCTGACTTGAAATAAAAAAAGAACAGAATCCTAAAAACTCATAAACTACCAAATCCATTGGAGGAGGCGGTGGCTGATGGCTGCGAACGGTGGCGGCCGGTGGCCATGTGGCGGCGCGTGGCGGTCACGCGCCGGTGAAGAGCGTCGGAAAGCCGAGTGTGTGGCCGGCGAAGCGCTTATGCGCGATGAGACGCCAGGTAGTTCACTCAGCGACGGCCTCAACGGCGCGTGGTGGCGCGTGTCGGCGGCGCTTTTCAGCGCGTGGCTCACCGAAAACATTTGCGAGTTGGCCCTTTGTGGCCGGATCTTCTCCTGCTTCCTAGATTGGGTTAGGGACCCTAACTTTTCCGGATCTCGTCCGGTCCGAGCGTCGAGTATCGTGTCCGATCGTCGAGCCTCTTGTCCGGTCCAAGCGTCGAGGCACAGCACAGCAACCACGGCCAAAACGCCGAGCTCGACGGACCTCTCATCAGCGACACAGCAACCGCTGACCGGAGGTACAAGAACCGTAACTTGTCGGGAAGAGTTTTGGATTCAGGCTAGGGGAGGAGAAGAGGGGTGGCCGGTTACTTATGAAAGGTCGGTGGTGGAGGGGTGGCCGACCGGCGAGGAGCGCCGGCGAGGAGCCACCCCTCCGTAAAAAGTGGATCTCGGTCGGTCTGGGCTCTTAGAGAGAACGAGGAGGAAAAAAATGCTGAATTGTGTTGTTCAAGTTTCCACACAAAAAACCTACATATTTGTAAATTTGGGCAAACTGTATGGTAAAATCTATCAAGGACCACCCAAAGCACATGTACACTCCACTCCCACTGCCCAATCCTAGTGCGTTTCTTGTATTTTTCTAATCTTTTAGCAGCTACGTGACAGAAAATATAAAAACTCAGCCAGAGCGCAGACTGTGCATGGAGAAAGAACAATTCCTTTTTGTTCTCCAGTAATATTCATCTGAAAAGATAACCCACTTTCTACATTTATTATTGGTTGTGTTTGATAAATTTAAATTACTTTGCAAGTAGGATGGAAGATCTTCTATTTTCCTCCCAAATTGATTTGGATCCGGTTCTTTCGAAATTATTTTTACTCATAAATCAAAATTGATTTAAATCTCATCAAATCCAGATAAACTCAAGAGAAGAGGGTCAACATATACCCCTGGTTGTCAAATTTTTAGTTGTTTTTTACTTTTCATTTCGATCAAACAAGTCAACGTAAATGTTTGACAATTGACCTTTTAGTTTGGTGTAAAACACATTTTTTTCCCTAAATAAAAAAAAGTAAATGAAAGTCGTTTACCAACTAACATAAACACCTAGCTAATCGATACTTTATTTTCGTTTTGAAAATGCAACAAAAGTTGATATGAGTACATCTGAAGAGTTCCAGTTAGCATTTGGAGACATAAACTCATGAATGTCATTTATCAGTTTCTGGGTTTCCGATAATGTTTTCGCAGCTATCCCAGTATTGTACCTATCAACCCATAATGACTGCAAACATTAATTTACTGCGCTGTCAATTTTTTTGAAAATGTGCTCTTTCACGTTTATAAGATGAATCACTCATCACTTATATCACACATGCTCCACAATACAGCCCGTTTAACTTTACTAGTAAATTAATCACTATAGCACTCTAATATCCGATCAGCAATTCATATTTCGTTAGTTTCAGAGTGTTTAGTCCTGTTTCAATTCAGTTAACCAAAAACCAGTTCACTTCGATAAAAATAAGCTTAATTATCGACCATAAGTCCAGTTCAAGAAAAATAAAATTATTTTACCAAACTTACTTCCAGCTTAGTGTATTTCCGTTGAACTAAAGACGACCTTAATTTCAGTTGAATTTTGAAGAACACACATATACTCCATCTGTCCCGCTATAAATTACTAAATTTGACTTTTGGAAGTCAAACTAGCCCAACTTCACCCATTAAATTATATTATTCTATATATAAGACTATTATCATATTATATGTCGTTGGTAGGGGTGGCAAAATAGACCCATAACCCGCGGATTATCTAACTTTAAACCCGTATGAGTATGGGTAAAATGAGTAATGGATAAAATGGGTAATAGGTCAAATGGGTAGTTGAAAAATATGGGTTGAACGGGTTGGGTGTGTGGGTTGA
>JAULKK010000002.1:1435079-1449249 GCA_032355705.1 Rubia peregrina | reverse complement strand
TGACTCTGATGTTGCCGCTGCCGACACTATCCACCGGAAACCATTTGCGACACTGTAGTCCCTAATTCGATAAACCGGTGACAAATTCGGTGAAGACGATACATATTGTCCAACCGAGTCACGAACATCAGCCATGGTTCTCACCTCCGTTGAAAACATTGTGCACACCGTCAGACAATTCAGATCACCTTCAGCCACAACACTAATCCACCGCTCGACCTTAGCCTCCGTCATGAATCCGCCCACCACCGCCTCGAATTCAGCCGCGGTTCAGACCTCAGCCACAATTCAGATCTCACATGCGATTCAGAGCTCTGCTCTCGCGACAGTGGCTATGCCTACTGCGATCTTTCCGACGACGGTGAAACCCTACCGGGAAATAGAGACTGATTGCAGCGGTTTCGCCGAGGAAGAAGGCCGGCGGTGAGGGGTCCTGATTTTTATAAAGAATTTGCAGATTGGCCCCTGATGTTCTGCTTGCTTTTAAAAACATACCCCGAATTAAAAGTATTTCAAAATTGACCACCGAATTTTGAAACATCTCAACTTACATTCATCTTATTATACAATTTGCCCTCGGTCTTACCATGAGACGGTCTCATAGGAGACGGACTCATTGGCATAATGTCTTTACAACAACATAATCTTGCGGAGATCTTCATAGAGTTGTTAAAAAGCGGGAAAAAGTACAATCCAACGAACTATTCAACAAAATGAAACTATGCAATTCGTTTAGTCGGTGTAACTTTTTCTAACAAATATTGTTCGACCCGATCAGTTCTGTTTCGCGAGTCAATTCAACCTGTTAAATGATCCAGTTTGATCCGTTTTTTAAACCTTAGCTCGACCCCTCGCTGGTGATTTGATACTCCTTCCATCTCATTGTAAATTGCTTAATTAGTTTTTGAAAGTCAAACTTTATAAAGTGTGATCGTAAATATAAATTAATTTATATCATGTGAGATCTTGTTAGATTCATCTTAACATATATTTTCTAAGTATCAATTTTTTATACGACACTATTATAGGTAACACTATTATAGGTAAGTAGATATATTTCTGGTCAAACATGTTCATTGAAGACTGTGAACAAGTAAATAATTAATTTTATAGTAGGACGGAGAGGTAGTATTTGATTTATAATTGATAATGTTTGTTTTTGTTTATTGCAAGATTAACTCTCTTGAAAGATGGTTATTTTCATAAGTTATAGAAAATCAATGTTTAAACTGCAAATTAAAATAAATCAAGATTAAAATTTTGGGTTACATTAATCGGGTCATAAACGTATAACTACTGTATGTTGCATAATAAAATTTTAATATTGCAACTAATTTTTTTGCCTTTCTATAATTCTAGTATAACTCGTCTATCCATATGCGTATGGAAAGATGGTATTTCCCAAGACTTTGTCTTATTGCAATAAAGTTTCCATGATTTTAAAGAACTTTTAAAATGTATCATAACATATGTATATATATATATAATTATAATATAGTCCTAAATATTATTAAAATGATTTTTTTTATGATTGGTTTCATCGGTATAACGAGACATTCTCTAAACTTATGTAGCTTATTTTACTTCCTTTTATTTCACGGGAGGAATTCGAACCTGATTTGGACATAGTTTTGGTACAAAAACTTCAGTAAGACGGTCTCACTTATTCTTATGGTGAGACAGAGTCTTTAAATGTAATTATTTAAAGAAGAGAAATTATATTGGAACATTATGTAATTTTAAAAAGTTTACTTATTACTTTGTCTCACCATAACTTACGGTGAGACGGTATCTTATGAGTAATTCTCTAGTTTTGGAACATGGCTGCGTGTATTTTTAGCTTCTGGGGAATCAAGGTTTGGTTTCTTTAATTTCGTTGTTATTTTATATTATTAATCATGTTTCATTTTTATTTATTTGTTTAATTTAAATAATATGAATCGCTGATTTTTTATTCGGCGTAGAATATCGTTATTGAGTCGATAAAGCAAAAACAATGGTATCATCTCTCGACAACTTCTACAAGATTCTGGCAGAGGAAGTCGTCGGAGCATCGTCATCCTCCACAGCGGATGACGATGTGGAAAAAAGGCGGCGGCGAAGTCTCGTCTGGAGATAAGAAACGCAACAATGCAGTAAGGTTGGAATATTGTGTGTCGACAATTGCGTGATTTGCAAAAACCGCATACTATAATGGATCTTTGCATTGAGTGTAAGGCGAACTGTTATTTGTAGCGTTCGCAACTATGCGTTTCACTTCCACTGCATCAATCGGTGGCTCAGAAGGCAAGTTTACCCATTGGGTAACAACTATAACTCGCGAATAGTTCGGTTTAACTGAATACACTATGTTATTAGAATATTTTATCTATACTAATTTTATAAATACTTGCCACCTATTAATATAGTAGGATGGATGGGACATATTTATACTAGTTATACAACTACTTATCACCTATTGATATAGTAGGAACAAATGAGATATATGTTTGTTGTATTTATGATATCTTATAATTGATTCGTAGAGTTAATTCATTATTTCACATACGAGGTATAGTTTGATAAGTGGCTTATATGTTGTGTTGATTGATTTATTTGATTAACTTTAATTCTCACTACATGTAACGAGAGTTTATAGGATTTTCGTAGCTTCCTATTAAAATCAGGCATGAATGTTTTTACAATAAGTATGAAATTACATATATCTTCGTTGAGTCGCAAAAAATTAAAAATAGTAATTATAATTCACCAAACTCTTTCATAAAGAGAAGCAAAACAAAGTTTTTAAAAATTAATGCAACTTTTTTCCCCAATATTACAAGTTAATTTGACTCGTTAGACGATCTAAATCAATCCATTTTGTAACTTTAACTCGACCTGATCCATACGCACTAGACGATCCAACTCGACCTGTTTTGAAACCTTAGCCCGACTCGACCCATTAAAAAAGCCAACCATAATCCGACCCGGTTGAAATCGTGACGATTCTCATTCTTCCTCCATAATCTTTGCAGAGATATTGTTGAGAAGGAATGCATGCAAGAGTAGGCCTCATAGGAATGACTCATCAAATTCCATGTTTCATAATTACAACAATGGCAAGAGGTAAAAAATAATGGATCACACAACTGCTGGTTTTTTTTACAGAGGTAAATAATGGGATCACACAAATATAGATCAATATCGGATAAATAGAGAAGAATCAGGCCTTCCCTTCGACCCTAGCGTGAGTTAATCCAGCGCACGCATCAACAAAATCCTCCGATATGAAATCCGTCGAAAGAATCTGCAGCCGATCAGCAAATCCCTTGGAGAAACACTGAGTGATGAACAATCTCGCAAACCCGTGAATCCGGTTCGTCACCGGTTTAACGCACAGAACCGGGTTATCCGCCTGCGGCGTAACCGTGTTCTCAACCCGGTAAAAGAACTTCCGCTCCTTCGCCGGCGGCTGCTGGCTCAGGTGCTCCATATTGCTCTCGAACTTCGACGACGGCAAGTCCGTGTCGATCCAGTTGTCCTTCAGGTGGCCGGAGCTCCACAGCGGCGAGCCGGCCTTGGGCGGCGGCGACTTCCGCGGCTTCCACACGCAGATCACTCTCCCCGGCAGCAAATCGGCCACCGTCTTGTGGAAAACGGCCTCGTCCTGGTGGATGAGGTGTTCGCCGAACTGGTCTTCTAGATACTTGTCGAAGTCCGGCGGGTCCTCGTGCCCGAATTCGGTCCGGATTTCGAGGATGATGATCTCCGATTGGGTTTCTGAGAGGAATTTCTTGATGTCTCCGATCACGACGTCGACGCTGTACGTGAGGAGTATTCCGTGGCAGACCCGCCGGTCCTCCTGGACCCGGATATCCACAACCCGAGCTCCTATTTGGAAGTGAAAGTTGAGTATTTCTTCGATTTTAAAATAAATATAGATAAAAAAATTCACAGTATTGTTTTAAGAGTCCGTCTCTTGAAAGATGGTATTTTCATAAGTCATAGAAAGACTAAGGTTTAAAGTGTAAATTTAAAGAAATGAAAATAAAATGTTCGGTTGCATGAATCATATTTACAAATTCCTAGTAAAACTAATTATAAAATATAATTATGTTTATCTAATATTGATGGAATCGAAAGACGATCTTTTCATAAATAATTAAAAGACCAAAGTTTAAATTATAAATTAGAAATAATAAAGATGGAGTTTTCAGGTTGCATGAATCGGATCATAAAATTATTACTATTACATGTTGCATAATAAAATTTTAATATTGCAACTAAAATCATTTACCTTTTTATATTATTCCAATTAAAAGATGGAAAAACATTATTCCCCAAAAATGTTATTTTTAGTTGATGTGAATTGTATGAACATAATTGAGTTTGGATAGTGGAAATATTAATAAACGGACGAGAACATTTTACACTTAAAGGGAGGTAGTATTGTTTTTTTATTATTTTAAAATAACAAAGAGAGAACGTATGGAGTATGAAAACATGATTTTTGGCGTTTCAAGTTCATACCTCTCACCAGCTGATGATAGATGGAGAGGGACTGGCACTGCGCAAAAGGGCGAGTGATGAACGGGATTCCGATCTTATTGGTGGCGGAATCATGCGTGCCGGGCCACACAATCTGGTTTACATGGAGCTTCCCGGGGTCAAGCCCGAGCATCCAGTTTTTCCGGTCGCCGGGCCGGTAATCGGAGCCGGGGAAGTCAATCCCGGTGGTCCGTTTGAGATCAACCAACGCTTTCTTCTGGACACTGATCTCCTTCCTTCGCTCCTTCTGTTTCGATATTGCAGCGCCCATGGCGGCGATCAAGAGAGGAGGGAATTGAAGGCGTTTTTTCTCTCCCAATTTCTCCGGGATTTTGGCTTTCGTATGTTTTTTTCTAGTTTATGTAGGTGGCAGGTGGAATGATTGGAGGTCATTTTTTGGAACGTGGAGATTGTTTTTTCCCCCTTGATTTTAATAATGCAAAGTTTTGGAAAAGATGAGATTGAATTGGAATTATAGATAGGTAAAAAGTTTTAGTTGCAATATAAAATTTTATTATGCAACGTGTAGTAGTTATTTAAGCTGATGACCCAATTAATACAACGGCAAAGTCTTGAAATAGACGATTTTTCCATATACTTATGGAAAATGAGGTTTAATTAGAATAATTAAAAAGTAAAGGTTTTAGTTGCAATATTAAAATAGTTATAAAGTTTATGACCCGATTAATACAACCTGAAAAATTATCTTCAATTCTTCAAATTTACAGTTTAAACGTTGGTCTTTCCGTCTTTCAAGATACGGACTCAATTGGGGCAAAGTCTTGGAAAATATCGTATTTCCATAAGTTTATGGAAAGATGAGATTTAATTAGAATAATAAAAGGCAAAAAATCTTAGTTGCAATATTAAAAATTCATTATGCAATATGTAGTAGTCATAAAATTTATAACCCAATTTATGCAACCTGAAAATTATATTTTTATTTCTTCTAATTTATACTTTAAACCCTGATATTTTCATGACTTATGAAAATATCGTCTGAATCTAAAATTGAATAATAAACCAAGAGTTGGATTTAGACATTTCAGCAACAGATACACCTAAGTTTTCATTGTTGTGTTGTGGGGGCCGGCTTGCTTCAATTATTGCGTGAAAGTCATTATACCTTTCATTGATTATTATATTAACATAATAAGTTTGTCTAAGTTCTGGAAAGATCAAAGTTTAATTTTCAAATTAGAAGAAATAACGATAAAATTTTCGGGTTGCACGAATCAGGATATAAACTTTATAATTACTACACATTGCATAATAAAATTTTAATATTGCAACTAAGACCTTTTACCTTTTATTATTCTAATTAAACCTCATTTTTTCATTAACTAACGAAAAAGACGATCTTTCCCAATACTTTGACTAACATAATTACAACAAAAAAATGATCAACCTTGCCGATTATCCAAACTTCAAAGGCTAGAATGAATTGAAACCAGTTAGTTTTTAATAAAATTGAACTTCATTTAGTTCAATCTAATATTTTCACCTTATTTGCATTTCAATTTATTTTAGAATTCATGTTTTTTAAATTAATTTTAATTCATGACAACTATTTTCACTATGTTTAATTTGGCAAAGCCTTATAGAAAAACGGGATTTAATTAGAATAATAAAAGATAAAATATCTTAGTTAAAATATTAAAATTCTATTATGCAACGTGTGATAGTTATAAAGTTTATAACCTAACTCATGCAAGATGAAAATTTTGTTTTTATTTCTTCTAATTTTTACTTTAAACCTTGACATTTTCATAGTTTCAAGAGACGGACTCGTTTAATTTTCGTTGGACGTAAATCAAATTGAAAGAACAAAACCTTCAACTATTACTACACGAAAAATCTTGGTTCAATCTAATTTATCTCAGACGAAAACAACCAGACATGGATATGAGAATCCAAAATGGCAATTTTCGCACCACTGCAAATTTTGTTGGTCCACCCACTTGTGTAGCTAAATAAATAACGCCATGTGGCTATGATTGGCTTCAACCAATTGTAGGATCTCGTGCTGCATTATATATCTCCCATCTGTCTGTGTTCGGATAAACCAACATTACCCATTCGGCAGAACGACCACACCTAAGCTATCGCACAACGTTGTGTGGAATCTGGATCATACATTGCAGCATTATACTACATCTGCAACTCTCACTATTTAATTAGCGAGAAAAGTGTTTTTATAATCCTACATACTTTACATAAGTGTCAATATAACCCTCAGATAATTTTTAGTGCAAAAATAACCCTACCTAGTAATTTAAGTACCAATATAACACTCAGACACCATTTACGACGGTGGCCCGGCAGTGGTCTGGCGAAAATCCAGCAAAAATCCAACGACATGCTGTGGTCCGGCGGTAATGGGTCTGAGGGTTATACTGACACTTACATCAACTAGGTAGGATTATTTTTGCACTAAAATTATCTAAGAGTTATATTGACACTTATGTCAAATATGTAGGGTTATAATAGTATATATCCCTTAATTAGCCAGTTGTATTTTTTTACATTGATTGCTCATGATTCATAACTACAGACAAACAAAATCATCACTTTTGGAAGCCAGCAAATCCTTGTGCAACACTATTATACGAAATTTTTGCTAAGCACGCAAAAAGGTCAGCCAAAATCTGTTTCAGAAGCAGAGACATATCTAACATCATCACTACACAATTATACTGCTAATCAAGTTTTCAGAACAGCACCTTCTGTGATTTTCCACCCTGATTTACGACGTGACATCTCATACCTCGTTGTGTAAACTGTGTTATAAGAGTCGTTGTGTTCGGGATGGGCATCATCAGTCAGCTGAGCCGACTCCTCGAGTGTTGCTTCCACGATAGCTCGCTGGCCATCAACCGAAACTGTCACGCTGTCAATGGTTAGGTTTAGTAGAGTGTATGACCAAAACCAACCGTGTTGAGCGATTTCCGCTCCACGGTCTGTCCAAACTTTTAGCATTTGACCATCCAAAACCTGACATGCCAATATAATTATAAACAGTGGGATATAGCTTCTTCGCTGTTCATAACACAGTTATATAAAGTCCAGCCATAATGATTGCTGAATTGACTCTTTTAAACTTCAGAATATGACTCTTCTAACAAGAATTAAAGAGAGATTTCAGACAACATAAATGAAACCTAATATCGGTTTTCTACCTAAGGTAATTACTAGGTTCAATAATGCGAAAGAAAATGAAATACTAAGAACCGCACATTCTCACCTCTGATAACCTTTCAAGACAGTGATTGGGTCCAAGAGCCTGAGACTTGATATTCTGCCACCTGCGAACGAGATGTTCGGCCAACCTTGCATCCATTCTTGATACTTCTGCAGGATTTTCATCTACCGATTCTCCTACGTAATGCACCAATACAAGTTCATGTTAAGAAACAGTAGATTAAAAAAATGAAGGACAATCATCCACGAGTACACGCATTTTCCTCACTCCATTGAACACAAACAAATTCTATTAAACCCTCCAGAGTTGTATTAGGATACAAAGACAGACATAATTACTTGATCGTACCTACATTGATTACATCAGATTCTGTAGCCGAACCAGTGTATTTGGGAGGAGTTGGTGAGTTCTTTCGAACTGGAATAAACTTCAAACCACACAGGGTAAACAATCCTACCACGACTCCTGCACACATAATTTTCACACTTGTCATTTTTATTTTCTCTGTGATCACTTCTTGTTCACTCAATTCAGAGAAATCTGGACCATCATTAGCAGGAATTACTCCATTATTGGCAGTGTAGTCCAAGTCTCTAGGACTCATAGGCACTTCGCGTTCGTCAAAGTAATCCTCAGAATTCATGATGTCATAATCATCTTCTGATTTTACAATCCTTTCACTGGAAGCAAGAGGGAACACCTTCTGCAAAGCCTGGAGTGCGCTAACCTTTACACTGTCAAGCACAGCGGTAGCTTCCTCCCCGATTTTTGCTATGGCTGCTGCAGCTGCCAAAGGAGAGCCTCCAACTCCCTCAAATCTCTCCAAATATCTCAGAACTTTAGGATCGTCATAATAATCTCCAAGCTTGAATTCTATGTCTTGAGTATCCCTAAATCTGGAAAACACAACCTTCATCAGCCATGCCTCCAACAGCTTGCAAAGTCCAGGAAGAACATCATTTTCCTCATCACCTTTTGAGTGTTCAATGACAAAGTCAAAAATAGATGGGTCCCGATAGGGGGAGTTCTCAGAGTCCAAACCCAACCAAGTGCGACACTCGTCAACCTCTCCTACCAGCAGAGAGCAAAGACCCCTTTCTAATGCAAAGTCTGTTTCGGGTGTGTCGCTGACAGAATAAATGCTCAGCGAATTTGCAAGAGCTGCGACCCTCGACTCCTGAAGTTTCTGAAAAAGGATGTCAGCATCCTTAATGAAGTGAGGCTTTTTACCAACAAATGCAAGCGCAACAAGTGCAAGAGCCACTCCATAGACTTCAAAACTTTCTGCATGAATATTACTCGGTTTGGCAGCAAATAGATCAACCTAATATAAAGCAACTCAAAATCAGTGACCAGAATAAAGAAATAACCAAAAATCTGCAACATCATCACAGCATATACTTACTGAACAAATAAAAGCAGTTGTTAAACATATATACCTGTTCTGCTGCTGTCATGCGCAGGAAAGCTTCATTCATAAAATCTTCACGAGTGAATCCCCCAGCAATGGCAGCGGCACCACCTACCCCAACAGACCACAGGATATTACGGACACCCTGAAGACCTTCGGCTCTTTTTGCATAGAATTCATCAACAAGTGGTAAAGACAAGAGTTCCAATACACATAGAGGGTTGATTTCTTCAAGTGTTTCATCAATCTGTGCTTGCAAGTCTGGTGCAAGGCTAGTCGCTCCTTCTTCCTAACAATGTACATTCAAATAAAAACTTCAGGTGAATTGAGCACATCAGATGATGCAGACTTATGAGAATTGAGACCTCGCAGTCAGATAATTATTCTATACCTGTAGCAATTTCAGTGCCCTCCCAAGCAATTCAGAACCTTCAATGAAATCCGGGGGCGTCAGTGACATAGCATCTCTCGACTTATCAACATATGCAAGAGCCATTGCCAGAACCACATCTTGTTTAAACGATTTATGTAACCTCTCCTTCAACAGCCTTTCTCCAATTTGAAGAACCACTTCAACCTCTCCCGCCTCTTGCAATACACACATTGCACCAGGAACCTTAATAACAGAAAACATTATTACAGAGGGTTTACTAATTCGTATCCGGTAGGGTTTTAGAACTTATTCTTCGAATAATAACAGTAATTCAGTAAATAACAACTTATCCCACCATGTGAGGTCAGCTATGAGCACTATATCTCGTAGTTCATCAGCCAAATTGCAAATAGTCCAACATGATGTAGCATATATTGGTAGAGAAAATTAACAATTGCACTATCGCTCCAATTCGTTAAATGTAGCATAAATTGTACCTTATCTAATGGAACTTCAGTGATAGTGTTACCGAATTCCGACTCAGCTAAACCCTGATTATACTCCCTCCGGGAGCTAGGGTTAGAGAGAGTCTCCGCAGCGGCTTGAAGAATTAAGCTTCTGCTGAATAGAGCATCCTCGCTGTAACCGTACTGCGGCGGCTTCCTAGCCTTAGCTTCGTAAGCTCGTCGGATTCCGTCCCCGAGGAAGTGATACTCCGCGCCGAGAATTCTGTAGAAATCAATCGGCATTTCGACGCTCCGGTCGGAGGGAGCTGCCGGAGGCGTGAATGGAGGTCCGGAGGTGGCGAAATTGAGGTTATCTGGAGGGTCGGCGGTGGCGGTGGTAGTTGCTGCGGGAGTGGATGGGAGGAATTGGAAGTCGGAGAGGAGGCGCTCGGCCCATCGGCTGGTGGCGGGGAAAATGTTGGTGACGCCTCCGGTGGTAGCGTTGGAGTTGCCGCTTACGGCGTAGACTTTGCAGAGCTTTCTGGTGGAGGGCGGCGGCGGCAGTAGTGGCGGACGGCACAGTTTTAAAATTTCCATTCTTTTCCTTTTGGGGAAATATCTGCAAAATGATGCGGCGATGTGTAATTATTAATTAATCTTCGAATTTCGATTTCTTCATGCGCCAAAACGGCCACTTATTTCTCGCGCTCATCTTAAATACCCCTCCGATTCTTTAAGAGTGACACATTTATTTTTGGCACAATCATTTATGAAGGTAGATTTAGTGGTTAAAAATTTATTGAAAGAATAAAAAGTAAATTAAGTTGATGAAAATAACCTAGAATTTTCCAAAAAAGGAAAGGAGACAATATTAAAAAATCATCACAAAAAGGAAAGTGAGCCAATATTAGAAAACCATAGGGAGTATTTTATTTTTTAAAAAAATTCACTCAATACCCTAAATTTCTTACTATAGGATAAATATTTGAAAGTATCAAAATGATCCAGATTGGCTTGAGTTTGAGTCAACATCGGTCAATGCCGATAGATGATGAAATTATTTTAAAAAACTATAATTTAATCAAGTTAACAATTAATCCAAAAAATCAAGTTAAAAAAATGCTAATGTAGCATTCAATTCCTTTATACTCCATGTTATAATATAACCCCAATTTTTTTTTGAAAGTACCAAAATACTCCCACGTGGTATGAGCTTGTTGTTAACATCGATTTTTGTCATCAAATGTTAGTATGACCTAAAAGCTCTTGAATTTAATCGGTTAAAAATGTTCTAAGAGCAATAATCACTTATCTTCCTAATATAGTTGTGAGAGCACTCACTGATTGTTATTTTCATACAATTGATCTTAGATTGTCAATCAATTTAAAAGGGAAAAAATCAGAGAGAGAGAGAGAACTCAGTGAGCCATGGGATATGAATTCATGAGAGAAGTAGGTCAAGACTCGACTGACAGAGCACAGGCAATCATATTAACTATGAGGCATCGGGATCCCCGTTATCCATATTATCTTATTTCGAGAACTCAACATCAATATATGATCGCCGGTTGTTGTCTTTGTATGGGCTATTTGGTGTGGGACCATTTCAAAGTGGTTGGAATCGTCGCCAATTTCAACTTAAGCTGCCGATCGTTATGTCTTTTTTGACCATATACTTCACGCTGCATGAAAAGTGAGAAAAGTGCCACATTCAAACTGACGGTGGTGACTAGAATGAAAAGGCATGAATCCCAAATAATGATGATTTTGGGTGATTCTACTGTGAGGTAAGGAATACGAAGTAAATGACGACTCTGAGTGGTCATGCATGCTTATGTGCATGTGATTTTTTTATAGAGATCACTTGCAAATTTTGACTGAGACACAAGGGTGCGGGAATCGATAGTAGCGAGAAGAGAGGAAGGGGAACATTTGGAATAAGAGGAGTGGCGAGGGTGGAAGAGGAGTGTGTATTGTGATGTTGAAATTGATGGTGAGAGTGGTGCGATTAGGCATTATAGGGGGAGCTACTGAATTGGATGGCGTTGGTGGGTGGGGGGTGGACAACCAGTTGTTGTGCATTGTTGGTGTTGACTGAATTTAATGAGTCAGAGTTAACAAACAAACAAAGCAATTTTATCAAATGAAAAATGGTGAGGGGTTAAATTACAAACTTTTATGTCAGTTTAGCGCTATACTACCACTTTCACAAAACTCATACGATGGTAAAGAGTTATATGGGCACTCATACATTGTAAAAAGATTATATGTACACTTTTCACAAAAATCAAAGGTCTTATTTCTCGTACGAAAAAAGTGAGCCAAACAACCATGGGTGTTTAGGTCATTTATACTTTCTCTTTATCAAAAATATTTAAGTTAACGTCGATTCAGGATGAGAGATAAATTATGGCAATCGAGAATTATATGTGTAATTTTGAAAAAGAGAAAAGTTTGTTTAATTGTCATAAGTTCTAATATAATCTTCCAGTGTTTGAAAGTACTAATATAACCATAGATAATTAGTGAAGTGCAAAACTAACCATTTCGGCAAAATTTCTGTCATAATTCTACGAAATTGCTCATTTAGTCATTTTACCGCTTTGGGAAAAAATCAAGAGGGCAAAATGACTGACTATTATGCCCCCAAACCCTAATCTTCCTCTTCCTCTTCCTCTTCCTCTTATTTCCTCGGGATATATATCAATATAACTCTACCCATTTGACTAAATACCAATATAACCCTCAGATAATTTTTAGTGTAAAAGCAACCCTAACTAAGTGCCAATATAACCCTAAGGCATTATTTCCATCATTGACAGACGTTGACCACATATAAAATGACTAAAATGTCCTTTAACCTAAAACCTATAAGTGTAAGGACATTTTTGCCCTCAGACCACCACCACTTCAGCTAGGCCACCACCACCATTTCACCGTCAGGCCACAACCACCCCCATCCAGCGACCACCACCACTTCTACCGCCAGACCACATCCATCGCCACCACCACCTCATGCCAGCCAGCCAGCCACCACCCTTTCCACCGCCAGGGAACTACCACCTCCAGTCAGCCACCACCACTACCTCCTCCACCCGACCACGACCACTGTCGCCGCCCCCAGCCCCATCACCACCACACCACCCCCTCGCTTCCCTCCCACCACCACCATCTCCCCTCCCGCCTCCACCTCACCATCACCACAATCCTCTCCCGCCTCCACCCTTGCTATTCACTCCCCCACCACCCACTCCCTCAAGCAACCCCACCCGCAAACAATCAAACTTCAACTATGCCGAATCACCGAAAGAAATATCTGAATCAGCTTGTGGTCACCGTCCTCCTCGGCACCGCAAAAATGATGACACCGTCGATGAGGCTCGTTTGCAACAAAACGAAGCGGCGAAGAATCGTTCAACGAGTAGATATAGGGTTTAGACGACGACGTGACAGGTGACGGATTTGCAACCCAAAACCTCACCGAAGAACAACGATGATGTCATTGCAGGCTATTAATGGAAACGTCATTGAAGCTCGTCTGCAACCCAGCACTTTGCCGACAAACTGATGCTCGTCTGCAACCCAGGAATCATCGACGAGTAGATCTAAGGTTTTGGCGATGAAGTTACAACCCAACACCTTGCCTAGGAACAAACGACGACGATTGATAAAGGAATGGCGACACATAAATGGTGGAGAAGAAAGGGGACAGAGAAACGATGGCGATGCAGAAATGACGGAGAAGAATGGCGACACAGAAATGACGACGACGCAGGAATGGCAGAGAAGAAAGGGGAACGTCGAGTGATAAAGGAAAATGGAGAAGAAATAAGGGTTAAGGGCGGAGAAGTCATTTCACATTTTTTAAAAATAAATTTTTAAGAGGGGCAAGATAGTAATTTCATATAATTCCAGCTAAAATTGGTTGAAATGGGTAGGGGTGGCCGTCGGTTCGGTTTAATCGATTTTCAATTTATTCGGTTCGGGTTATTTGATTTTGCCCCTAAAAACTGAAAGCCGAATCTGACCCAAATAACCCGAATTATCCGGACCGAATTCGAAATTCGGTTTCGGGTTGAAACCGAATTCAACCCAAATAAACCAAATTGACTGTAATTTTTAAAAAATAATTACTAAAATTAAATAAAAATATGTAATCTAATTTCTACATCATCAAAATCAAGTTTTCAAAATTAAATCCAACAAGTACA